>JXOV01012712.1:0-28712 GCA_001014945.1 Clogmia albipunctata
CAAGTACTTTTTATACCAAAATTGGGAAAATGTACACTTTCACACTTTTTTTGAGCTCCTTTTTTTCCAAGTAAAAAATCACCACTTTAAAAACGAGTAAATTACTCATGCCGTGGTTAATCAGATAGACTATGCCCACCAAACTTCAAATATTAGTATATTTCATAATTTTTGTTCCTTGTTTTGTTAGAAAAAAATATGAAAAAAAGCTCCCCGCAAAAACTGTTTTTGACACGAATTTCGACATTTTAAACTAAATAATTTATAGCAGCATTTGTGGATTATTATAGTAGCTTTTCAATGAATATTTTGTCATGTGGATCGATGGGTTAATAATATAGTTACTGTGTATGTTGTAAAATCGCGAGAACATATTTGTACACCTATTAAATCAGACTTACAGTGGATAAACAGCTTCCTGTGTACAGTGTAACTTCTTGATATACTGAGGAGGCGGCATAGGGGCTATAATTCAATAGATAATAGAAATAAACAAGAAGTTAACGAACATTAAAGCATCTTCCTGAAATAGGAAAAAATAAGAAATTACCATTTGGATTGTGGAACAAAGTGTACCAGTCGGAGAGTCTTTCTATAGGACAACTTTTCAAATCAAATGACCATCCTTCTCCAAACATGAACATTGTTAAAGCAGCTGCAACAACCACTTCCAGAAAAGCACTACAATGCAATATTAATTGCGATTTTCCAAAACTAAAAGAAACAAAATAACCCAAATTATAATTAATCGATTTCTTTCAATCAAATGTTTAATTACGTTCTCTCTTTATATGATATATCTATAAAGAACCAGTGAAGAACTAGCGGCATCAAAGCCATGAATCCGAGATACATCCAGTCATAGGTGGAAGGACTTCCTGTAGTCAAAAGAACACAATTTAAATTAAGAAAACACTAATTTTTAATTATTTTTACCTTCACATGGATCACAAATAGAACTATCATTTCTTCGGAAGCCCCTTGGACATGAGCCACAACTACTAAATGTGTTATTGGCTTCGAAATAGATCCGTCCACAATAAAGTCCCGGACATTTTTCCATTATGATGGAATTTTAACAACAAAATCAGTTCCCAAATAACTACTTTTATCACTTAACTTGACATTTTCAACATCTCAATCCTTCGAACCACATATTTATTGTATTTATAAGCGTAATTACAACGTAAATCCTCCAATATTTAATTCTAAATCTTTTTGTTTACATTCGATTCGACTTTTGTTTTTCCTATTAAAATGTCAATTCTTCCTCACATTTTTAAATTATAAAAGAAACGGTTCAACGGTCAAATATTTTCTCATTCAATTATTATGCTTATAACTATAAGCAGTACACTTTTAGTGAAAATTGATAATAGATTAATGTAACACATTTAATAAATTATTTATATCTCAAATTTCAAGAAGCTGGGTGCACTACAAATATAAAATTTTATAATATTTTATGAGTTTTCTTGAATAAGTTTATAATTTATAACACCAGGATTTTCGTATTTAAAATGCTTTATTCTCTCTTCTGCCATGACCGGCATCCATTCTCAAAACCAAGGATCCCCGAGCGAGAGCCACTCCTCTCGTCTCGCTTCCTCATACCACATATTCATCTCTTTCGCACATCTCTCCGCTCTTGGCGCCTAAATTCGAATATTCCCGCCAATACTATTTGACCGTTACATTCGACCTTCCTGCATTCAATTAATGTCCCCATTAATTACGGTATTCGAGATTGGACTACGATGACAATTTGACGTGATTTTCATTCTGTCCTCAAACAAGACCGCCGTTCTGTCCAATGCTGGGCGCACAAGGTGAAACCCGCTGAATCAGAAATCGTCCNCCGTTACAAATTTGTTATTAAAATCGGTTAAACCACCAATAACTGAAAAAATATCAATGATAAATTACCAACTATATCAATTGAATAAAATAACAAAAAAACGGGGTTTTAGGGCTCCAGTTCGATCTTATTCTAGTGGCTATATGCTTTTATTGGAAACTCCCTTATTTTTGCAGATCGGCTCTTCTTTTTATAAAATACAATAAATTAAGGACCTTTCCTGCAATTCGATCGGTAGAATCTGAGATATTCAAATTAAAAACACCTAGAAATACGACTCTCGATATTTCGTAGGTCCCAACAAAATTTCTTGCTATTTTGAACTAAATCCATAGAATTTTGTGCTCTCGCTAATTCGAACGAAAGAAAAAACAAAACCACGCTGGAATTCGAACATATCGAAGAACTTGGCAATTCGAAGTTTCATAATTTCAGCCGCTGTTTTTCTTTAAATTGTTACTTATCAGTCTGAGTGGCAGCAATGGAACCAGTAGATAATTCGAAATATTTTGACTGTATTAAATAAATTAACATAATAATCAAACTTACCTTCATTTACCACAGAGGTCATTTAAAATAAAACCATATTCGACTTCAATTAATATTATCACTTTATTGATTCTTAAATAGTTTTCATATTTGATATTTAATAAACTCTTCAGGTTATTAATTATTTGTTTCTCAATTTCAAATATTAATTAATAATAATAATTTGTTTACAATGTTTAAATTAATATGCCCAGTAACTATAATACAATGTAATCAATAATAATGATTTAATTTATCATGATGCGCGTTACAAAATTAAGAATGCAGAGCGGAATAAACTCCTCTTCTACCAAACTCTGTATTTATCCAAACTCTGGTTCGTTCGTGTGTGTGTTAAAAGAGATGAATGTATTAAATATTTGGAATAAATACGTAAGCGATACTTCTTTTTTCAATGAAATAAGATGCACGTTCCAAGAGCTGCTGTTATTTTGGAACGATCCCTTACAACATTCATTGGATTTGCGTTTGTGTGAAGATAAAATAATTGCATTTTATTCAATACTTCTAGAGAAAGATTTTTTTTTTGTTATTTATATAACATACATTAGTTTAAAGGCTATACAATTAGTTATCAATTTTGTTTTTTTTTGGATAATTATAATAACAGAAAAATGTAGGATAGTTTAGTCAACTTACAATCTTTCCCCCGAATTTCCGTCTCTTTTAATAACAACCAAATGATTTCTTCTCTTTTCGCATATTGGCCTCTAGGGCGAAGAACAGGACACGTCTTCAAGGTTCTCGTGCTCCGCTTCGACACCTTTTCTTACTTATCATAACTTTAATTCTTTATGTTATAAACTAAACCCGTTTTAACAACACAAAACAACAAGTAACAATTTCTCCACATTGGTTTTTAATAATGAGAATTCATCTTTTTTAGATTGGCGCGAAAATCGTTATGCTACAGAACAGGATTAAATATTAAGATGAATTCTTGCCACACTATTTTGTTTTTTTTTATTTATTATACGTAAAATATTGCAATTTTCAATATTATATTCCCCCTTCTTCTTCTTCACTGGACAGTCATCTCTGCTTCTACTTGTTTCTCTCTTCCTTCTATTATTTATAGAGTTCTTTTGCCGAAAAGTTAACTTTCTACCCAATTTACCACACATCCAACTATTTCCAATTATTCATCGAGGCACTCAATTGAGACATCAATACCTAAAACTCAAATAAACACGCAAATGTGACATTATATTTCTCTTTTCCCGAATTTTGTTCCAACCAAAAACCTAGGGGTAGTCGAAAATAGGTGAAGAATTAAAAACCGGAAGACGAAAAGGAATGATTTTGCAAGAGTTTTATTTGTTTTTGTGCCTAAAACGCATCCCCTAATCAGCTTCTACTTAATTGTTTTGATATATTTTTTAAGTCTAGGGTGTAAAAATACCAGAGTGGGATTGAATTATTAAAAACTGCAATACTATCAATTTACCAAGTCATTTGTGCTTAAAATTAAGAAAAAATAATAAACAGGAAATTCCATTTCCCCTTTAAGTAGTTTTGAGGTTAGGAAAAATGTTAACAGCAAAATACTAACCTCTAAATTCAATCGCACCCCGTATTATATCTAGAATTTATTAACTGTTCCTCCATTTCACTTGAAGCTTGCTGAATTTGTTTTTGTTTGTAATTGAATTGAGCTAATGCTAGTAATTGTTTCTGTTCGGACATTCTTCAACGCAAATCCAACACATTTAAATATGTCTATGTTGACGGATGGATTTTGATAGTGACTTTTAGCCGTTTTCTCCTCTCCCTCTCTCTTCCTATAACTTCAATAATCGTTGATAATTAACAGAGTATTAACGTTTCACCAGTAACACCCAATTTAATTGCGTAACAGCTGGCCGGCACGCTTACTAGCCTCGTCAAGCCTGACTGTGTTAGCCTCTCCCTAAAAACAATTCGAAAGGTTGTCAGCTTTAAATTGTCACAATGGTCAGCGGTAAGTTTGTTAGTCACAGGAATTATAGTCACATATCCAACACCAGTTAATGCAACAAGTCCCATCATTTAGAAGACATACACTTTTTTAGGTTATGAAATGTTTCAATCAAAACAGTTAGACAGAGAGATACAGATTTTAGAGGTTACGGTGGGGAATTGGTGATAAATAGAGTTTGTCTTTAGCCGTGGTGGATTTTTCCTTCCTTTCTCTCCTAAACTCTTTATTATGAACGATTCTGAAATTCTATCTTTCTGCTCTAAATGTGTGTTTGTGTGAATAATTGCACTACGATTATGATCAAAACAATATCAATTTATGAGAATTATCGCTTCGCTACAAAAAACCGCTTTGAGCTACTTTCAACATATACACAATTAATAAAATGCTATTTTCTATTGATCACAATTTCTGTTTCTCCTAATTCGGAACGAATAAACTGTCTTCGGAATTATTATTAGTTTAATTAATGTAAAAAGAACGACAACTTTAAACAGAATAATGGTTAACCAAGTAATTACTCCTTTAGTCGACGTCTTCAATTCACACTCGATGTTCGTTTAAAGCGCTTTCATCAGTTTAAGCCAAATCTTAGGTTAATGTTTTTGTTGTGACTATTTTCAGCTTCATTTCTACGTTTTAATTTCCATTTTCTTCAAAAAGCCCGCCTCCAATTCTCTTCCAATTAACACTTTTGTTATCGATAAATTACACTTGTTTAAAAATAAACCGACTCTCTTTCGTATTGTATTAAATCAAAACAGGTGAGATTGTAGTACATTGTTGCTGTAAAAATTACACTTTCCCAAATAAATGAATACAATTTATTTGAGTAATTGATGTGCTCGTTGATTTGCAACCGCTATCCTTGTCTCATTGGACTCGCCCTGTTTTTTTTATTATTACCATTCACCCATAAAATATTGTTATTACCGTCACCACACGTTTGTATGCACAAAAATAGAAAGCGAAAAGAAAATGTTAATAAATACGCATTGTTACGACCAAAGAGAGGTGGCTCCACCACGTGCAGTGGAGTCCGCTGGTGATTCCAGCCACTGTAAAACGTACCTTACGATTGATTCTGTCAATTTGCCTGTTTTGATTCTCCAACTCTGAGCCCATATCCAGCGCCATGTTTCTGAGATTTCCAATCATTGTATTGACCTGACCCATGTTTTCCTCCATTTCATCCTCACGAGCATCATTAGTTATTCTGAAACAAACAGAGAAAAACGCGTTCAATAGGCAATTTCAGACACGTAAAAATTTCACGGAAAATGCAAACAAATCGATTTATTTAACCTATTCTATTGATTCAGAATCGTAATAAAAAACAATTTCTAGATTATTTTCGTGAAAACCCTAATTTGTCAAAAGTATACTATAGAACTCATTTTCCTATTTTAAAGATCAGATACTAATAATTTAAACCCGCCCCATAGTGGTAACGCTCTCGTCTGCCTTATCGAATGTCGTGGGTTCGATCCCTGGGCGGATAGGATTGACTGGATCCTTTTTCAACCGGTCTAAATGTTATTAATTGACTACTAATACACTGAAAATAAATAGTCATGAAAAGTCTATCACCCGTTGATTGAGGTTTAGACAACCCCTAGTTCCATACCAGAATGTGGTGGGAAATATTTATTTTTTTACTAATAATTCAACTTCCTTAATACTTATAAAAAAACATTATTTTATATTTTATCGCATAAATTGAAGTCTCAGTTTAAATTTTACCATATAGATCAATTCTATTAGTTGCTCTAAGTGAGCCCTTCTTCGGCATCAGTTTAAAAAACCTCAAAAAAAGTCGTCGAAGGGGGACAGAGTTAAAATGTGCAGGGAATGGGCAAAATTTATTGAGCTAATGCACCAGAGACCAGCACGTTGTTCGAAAAGCCGATGCTAACGAATTCTTGTTAATTTTTAAAAGTGGGTTGCGAAGAAAATGACCTTCATAAAATGATTCACGAGATTTACGAAGCATTTTATTGCCCCGGTTTGGTTCGAGAAGAACGTACAACATAGGAAAGCGAAACTGGAAGGAGTGAAATAGGAAAAAGGTAACATCTGTGTGTTTGCCCTCTTTAAATGAACAGTCAAGATTTAAATTGTTAGGGGCTGTTAACATTACCCACAACAAAAGAAAAAGGAATATATTTTGTAGATATTTCTAGAAACACAAAAACTTATAGGAACGCTGCAGGGTAGTGATATGAGGGAGTACAATGGATCTTCAGATCAAAGTGCGGGACCTCATTATAATTACAAATTATTCTGAGTGATTTTTAAAAAGGTCTTCCTACAATGCATTGATTTCGTGAAACTCCAAAATTTTAGTTACAAAAAATTGATATTATGGTATTAATATTTCTTCTTTCAAAGTCGTTTTTAAACCATAAGTGATTTAAAGAATTCTTTAAAGCACTATTCAATAGAGTAAGTTTTCGAAGCAAAGTCATCCCACTCACCGAAGCGCAAATTTTTCTCCTCTTTTTGCACTCTCCCTTCGCCGGAGGAATTTATGTAAATCTTACGGTCTCTCCATCGAGCCGAGATGATGATAAAGTGGGACGGCTCGCGCCAAAAATTGAATGCGTGTGATAATATTAATAAACACTATTTTCTTTTCATTTTATATAATAAATCGAGTATTTTCTTAATATTTTAGTTTAATAATTGTGTGCACAAATTTCAGAGGAGCAAGATCAAATTCGATTTAATCTGCGCTAAAAGAAAAGGATTATTGTATATTTTTTTTATTTTTCCACTCATTTGAGCTGCGCTTAGAATTCCTCTTTGAGAAAGGCGCTTTCGTAGGAGAATTTCAAAGAGGTGGGAGCAAAACCGCGCTCATTCTTCACTCTGGTGTTCAATTAATTTCCCCTTCAATTTATGTAAGGAACATGAAGAGTCTCAATCTCATTTAACCTGTTTAAACATTTGATGACGTTTTGTTTGGTAATTCAATTAATACCTAGACGGGTTAAAAAAAGATCTAGTCAATCTTTCCGCCCAGGGTTCGAATTCATGGTCCAAATGCATTCCCGCTCGACTACTAGTGATTTTTCTTTATTATTAAAGTGTGACAAATTCATTTAAAATTCGGTTCCATACTGAATTGGGCTACTGTACAACGAATGGTTTCAATTTAAATGGAACGTTTTAATTGAAATGAACATATCGATTCTCCCTTTCAATCAAGATTTGTTAGTGAATACAACTATTTAAACTGAAGACACTGACGATATTTCCTACGTGTTCATAAGAGATAACAAGATATAATCGTAGTTTTCTTCACTAGCCCTTGGAATAAGGGAATGTGAGATAGAGAACGAAATTTTAAATTTGAATAACAAAAATTATTAATTTACTTATAAATGCATGAGATTTTGTATGAAACACGAACGATAAGTATTATTGATAAATAAAAAATAAATCTCTCATGAGGTGATCCCGCACTTTGACCTGAAGATCTAACAATCTTTGCCCTCCGCAATCAAAGTTGTCCAATGCCCTATCTATTCATTTGCCAATCTTTCACAATTAACAATTGAATATCATTTCTTTAAATCATTATTTGCTCTGGTGTGATTAGTACCAGAGTTGATGATTCAATATAGAGGCTATTTTGTTGACAGGTTTTTGCCACCGAAACAGTTAACACATACCTTCACAACCTTCATTTGTATCTGTTTATTTGAACAGCAGCAGAGTATTTGTATTAGAAAGATCCGGTTTATATTCGTTTTATGTATTTCATCCAAGCTTTGAAAACCCATCTGAATTCGAATAAATGGTGTTGACGTCACCAGTTGTTCTACTTGTTGAGGCCGGAGATATTATTTGTAAATGTATTTAAACAAATATTATTCACAAATTTTTATTATTAGTTGATAATAGTAAATGAATTTTTGAAAATAAAAAAAAATCACTGCTTTTACTGGCATTTGAACACACGACAACCAAATTTGGTGACGAGACACTTAACCAACTACGCTGTCCGACCTTCTAAGTATTATTAAATACACGGGCCTTGTTTAAAACACTCGCTACGTTAGTGGCTTAAAAAACCCTAATGTTTAATAATGTATAATATTATCAACCTAGTTGTATAAAGGGTCTGTTAAAACATGGAATTCATAATTGTTATTATTTTCTTTATTAAATACAATTTTTACTACTAAAACCTAAATTCAATAAATGTGAAGTACTGTTAAATTATTTATCTGTAATAGTATTTAAAATATATTTCATAAATGAGAATTAATATATACTATATACTGATGGATAATTATAAGTCTATTTCGCGTGTAAATTAATTTTATAATTGTTCTAACCGATCAATACAAATATCTTCCTGCATAACTAATAAATCACAAAGTATAAAATCAATAATTTCCGTTGAAACATTCCTGAATAAATGAATGAGAAATCCTCTTTTAGAAAATCCCTTTCACGTACCTGCCAATGTATCCTGCCTGTGGTCCGAGACCGTTCCGGTCGTCCATAACACGCTGTGGCTGATTATTTACAACTTTTCCGTCATCATTACCCTTCCAGGTACCGTCGTCTTCCTTAAAAGAGGCACTCCTGCCAAGTGGAATTTGTTATTTTAATTACCAATCTGGACAAATTGGATTCCCTGGCGGAAAAAACAATAAAACTCACTTGTTGCACGGTAAAACACACAATCCACAGCACTTTTCCATTCCGCTCAAGTTTTTCTCAGCCTCTCGCATATCCGCATTGATTTGATCCATGCCCTCCTCAACACGGTCCAATTGCTCTGAATTATTATGCGAAGACAGACAGACACACACAGAAGGCATATATTAATAAAATCCCATTTCACATAAAAGAAGGAACTTTAAAACAAAAATATATGGAGCGTATTTCATTGATAATGGAAAGCAAATAATTGGAAGTTTGGTGAGTTTGGATATGGTGATGTTATAATGGGTTAATCTCAATATTTATATATACTTATATTAGAAAGGGGTAGATATTATGATGGCATTATTATTAGTAAAAAATGGTACAAAACTAAGAAGCGAACAAATGAAAGTATTAGTATTATTTATAAGATTAAACATAATTCAACAAATCAAAAATAAAAATGGACTAGCGCGCTTTTTGGTAAGTACTTTTGTTGGAACTAAGTTACTTGGTGATAGATACAAATGGTTGTTAAATGCATTCAACTGACTGCTGCAGCTGCTGGTGGGGTCAAACAAAATACAACTTCTAATCAACAATCCATAAAAAATAACCTCAAACAAATCGTATATAGAGAATAAGTAAAATTTATTCAATTTTAAATAGTATCTTTGTCTAAGAATATCTTCAAAACCAAATTATTAAAAACCAAAAACCAATTTCTCAACTTAAAAACAGGTGTATATAGGTATTGAAAAGAACATAAATTTGGGGCATTCTCCATGCGAAAACAATTCGACAAAAAGACGGGAATAATAATCAACTCAAAATCGGATTATTTCAACTGCGGTACTCACTAGAAGTATCGTTTATTTGGTAGTTTTTTAATTGATTACTTCACTGTTTATTATTCACCAGTTTCGGATAAAATATCATCCAAATTTTCAGCGATCAATCAGCCAATCTACTATCAAATGATATTTCATCGAAATGGAATATAAACCTGAACACTAATTAGTTGTGGTTTTTAAAATAATATATCAAATATATATTTTCAGAGAGAGATAGAAATAATTAGATATTTTTATACTTATGGACTGGCATTAATTGTTCGTTGGTTGGAGTGTCGTTGGGCGTAATCGTTTGATGGTATTTTTGTAGTGATGTATAGTTATATTTAATATTAAGTATCATCTGGATGTGGCATTGTAGTGCTTTTGTTGGAGTTGGTAAGAGCATGAACAGTCTGAATGTTAAAAGTGATATTATTCAAAATTGGTTTCAATTTATTATATATACAATTGGTATTAAAAACTAGACAATAATTTAAAGTTGAATAAAAGACAGGGAACAGATCTGTTATTTAATATAAAAAGGTAGTAAAGAGAGTAATCAGATATTGTTGATGTTCTTGTTGTTGAGTTGAATTCATTCGTTTGGTTTTCGGTTTTTATTCATCACAAAAGATTGATTGAGATACATCGTTTGACTAGTTTTAATTATTTAACTATATAGTCTCTTTGTTTCTTCCTGTTTCAATAAATATACATTTTTTAAATAAATTTAAATTGATTTATTAACGATAGAGTTTCGTTTGTTCTTGTTTTCATGTTTCTTTATTTTGTTGTAGTTGTTTTGCTTGTTTTTTTCAACTAAGGCTTACCTCCTTGCTCGTCCAGCATTACAATCGTACGCATTCCCACTTCCGTACTCTAAACAGAAATACACAACCACATCAATTTTGTTAAGCGTCCATTCAGCAAATAGAGAGGTAGGTAGGTAGGTAGTTACACACGCTATACACAGAAGTTAGTCTGTCGCACTTTCGCCTTGTGTGTGTGTTTGTATGTTTATGTGACTTTTTAGCTTTAATCGGATTCCCTCTCGACATATAGAGTAGATGAAGAAGCCCAGAGCCACCCCGTTTTATTAATTAATGACTTTCACCATTCTCGTTTTATTTTAGTAAATGTTAAAAGCATGAGAGCTGTGATATCGAATAAGAGCCCCTTTTATGTTAATGTTCATTTTAGTCAAATTCACAAATACATTTCCCCCATCCCGAATTATTTAAGAGCTTCCATATTTTATTATAGAAAAGCCCAGTTCGCTTACCGCCTTGATGGTGCAGTAATTGTAACGTTTTTCCGCCGACCTCTTCACTCTAAAACAATCCCAAACGTGGTTATATTTCATATTTTTGTAAGTATTTTCATCATTTCAATTACAGATAATCCCTATTTAATCTGCCTGACTTCTAACATCACTTAACGCCTTGTTATTTCATTAAATTCTTTCTGTCGACGCTTTTTATACCATATACAATTACACCAACAAATTAGCCAAATAGCAGTATATAGAGAAAAATGGAAAAGTTGCATTTGAAAATAAAAAGAGAAAAATAAAAATAAAGTTTAAGAAAAGGAACAAATTTAGTATATATATTTTATAATATAGAATTAATTGTATTTAAATAGAAAGCGAAATATAAAGAGTTGCAAGCATTTGATTAATAATAATAAAAAAACTGAAACTAATAGTACTCTGCCTACGTTTAAATACTCAAGACTAATAGACAACTTGTGCAAATTCTCCTCGGTTTGCAATTCAACTGAGCAAAAACGGTGGTCCAAAACAAACTGTATTTAGCTGCAATTATTTTAAGAAGCATTAGCTCAATAAACTCTAAACTGGGGAACACAAAAATCAAATCAAAACGAAACCTCATTGAATAAAAAAAGAAAACTCAAAAGAGAAATTACAAACACATCACTCCGAACTCTTCTACAGAACGAATGAGTGATTCTGAGGGGAGACGTTCAAATAGTGAGGGATAGGATGAATACTCTTGTGACTCTTACTTAAACAAACCAAATCAAAAGAACTATATAGCAATTTTGGAAGGTATTCAATATATATAAGATTTTTTATAAAAAAAATGAGAGAGAGACAAAAAATTACTTGGGAGGATACGCTTCAAAAATATATTTATATAATATAGACTATGAAATATTCATATTCAATTGTTGTGTAGTTAATTGGGTGGACTCACCTCCTTGATCGTCAAGGGCTACCAGGGTTCGAATCCCGGCCTCCTTCGACTGTTTATAGCGGCATATAAAATTTATATATAACATTGGTATTGGTTATATCAGTGTCAAGTATATCAGTAGGTAGTATATTGTTAGTTGGTAAAAGTAGGTAGTAGTAGGTAGTCTGCTAAACCTTTGATGGATTTAAAAACAGTATATTAGATTTGATTAGTTTATAGACCGATCAAATAAAACACAAACTAAACGGTTACCAAACAAAAGGGGAAAACAAGGAATATCTCTGTGTCAACTGAAGAAATTTAATCAAATACAACAAATACTTAAAAACAAGTAACTATCCTTTAATTTATCAACGGAAAATACGTATCAATTGTATAATAATTATTAAGGAACCAAGACAGATCTATAATAAATAAATTGTTCTGAATATTGAGCAGTGGATCAGTGTGTTGTTTTTGTAGCAGTTGGAATGGAACCCTAATATTCGAAAACTTTACAACCAAAAAAAAATCCTCTAAAAGTAACTTTCTAATCTCTAAAACTGGTGGCTGTTTCTCAGTTTTTTCATTAACCAGGTGAGTCCCACAGATAATCAAGTACCATTTCTCTCTAACCTAACTGCATAATTAATTGTCTGTTTTTAGATAAATTCTTCTTCAAAAGTTGCAATAATATATAATGATAGAACATGAAATCTGGGTTCAAAAGTAATAATCCACACAACAAAATGGTAATTTCAACTCAAAACGAGACATTAAGAGAAACTCACTATAAATCTCACCACAACATAATCAGAATTAACAATATAAATATCAAAATGAGGACAATGCATAACATTGCGCAACAACAAAAACACCAAATTACATTTACATATTACACAATAGATAGATCAATTCTGTTTGGTTACTCTGTCAATAAAACGACAAATTTCAAATACCATCAATTAATAATCAACATCAACAAATATCATCATCATAATCATCCGAGAGGTAAAGTTATATTGAATGTGATTGAACCAGGTCATAAATCTGATTACTAAATCAGGTGCAAGTTGGATTTAATTAAGAAAAGGTTGACATCTGCTTGCAACTAAGTAACCGGATCAAGTGAGAGATGTACAGGTAAAAGAAGATAGAGAAAAGAGATAGTGAAAGGTCTAAGAGAGAGATTACTGTCCTATAAATAGTTGACTGAGTGCGTTTGCATTCCATAGAGTAGTAAACTCTATACAAGTGATTGCTAATTAGTTTATAATTCTAAATAGATTGGTTTAATAGGAGAGAGAAAGAGAGAGAGGGTGGAAAAGCAAAAGTATCGATCTGATTAGAGAGTCTTTCAAGTTCAGAAATAGACCAAAGAGAAAAGATAACAAAATCGAGTTATAAATAAAAACAGCTTTACAAGTTTATTCTTATGACAGTCATCTTGTAACGATTATAGCATCAGCTTGAAAGTTCAATTTATTTTTACTGTTATCGCTGTTACATAGTTTTTTACATGTACTTTTTAGTCTTTTGCTAACATTTAGAATAATAGAGAATCACACACATCGATCTAAACATGGAAAATACATTTAGTTTCTCAATTTTCAATTTATGTTCCAATTGATTTCTCTTTAACATTCACCATCCATGCAACATTTATAGCACACAATTGCTAAAATAAATATATATATTCATATAAATTTAGTTCAGACCAGTTTAAGGAGTTTGTTATTAGTTGTACAGAGTTTAAATTACGTTCTTAGATGTATATTGACGATTTTTTTTGTAAAATTTCTAAATATCTTTTAATTTTAAAGAATTGTAATTTAAACTTCCAAGAATTGAATTTATTGGAAATTCTAAAATAATTTTAATTTAAACCAAAATAGCCAATCTTTTTAAACTAATAATGGTTCTTGAAGAACGAAGTTTAATTGAACAAATCGCCAATATTCCATTTAAACCCTGTAATTATTATAAAAAGGAACAATAAATAAATAAAAGATTACTAACCAACTCTCCTAACACTAAAGCCTAATACCATTACTTTAAGATAAAATACATCTGAGTTACGGAAAAGATTGATAGCCCTACAGCATAAATATCAAGTAATTATTTGATTAAGAAGAGACACCAAAACTGTCTGAGCACCCCTTCGCTAAGTGCTACTCGTCCATACACTACTGTCCACAGCATTGAAATAAGGTCGAAAACCATAACAAAATACGATAATTTAAATTAAATTGATCCAACTAATAATAATTATATACCAATATAAATGGGCAACGTTATTAATAATCGAGCCATAACCAATAAATTGACGAATCGGATTTACGTTCAACTCTAGAGCCTTTCTCCGATCTAAGCTTTTACGTTTTGGCATTTTTTCTGTTTTTTTCTTCTACGCAGCCTTCTTTACTGTTTCTTTAAAATAAAAAAATCTATACAAATCGATCTCACCTCCTCGCAGAGGGCCATCATTCGCCTGGTGCTCTCCAACGACTGAAATGCAGAGAATAAGCAACGTGTGCGTTCATTTCTAAATCGTCCTCCAAACGAAGAAGATACTTTACATCATCTGTTGTTTGCTGAGCTTTAAGCTGCAGCTCCTGGAGTTCCGTCTTCGGCACCGGAGCACCATTCTCGGGCGGGGCTGCTGCTGGCATTTTGCTAAAATAAAAACGAGACAAAAGGAAACACAAATGCTATATTAATTAAATTTCATCGAAAACACAACCCAAAGTTTCCGCAAATTATTTCCACTTGCGAATTATACACATCGTGCGTTTTAAAAGGGTGTGCCAAGAGTTAGGATATGAACTTGGTAATTTAATTATAACTGAACATGACAATTCCTGAAAAAACATTGTGGACTCAACCTCAATCAATGGATTTGGACTTTCATTAACTATTTATTTTCAGTTAATTTTTAGTCAATTAATAGCACTTAGACTGGTTTTAAACAGATCCAGTCAATGCGACCGCCCAGGATTTGAAGCAAAGCATCTGAGAAGACAGTCGAATGCGTTACGGATATTTTTTGTAGGAGGAAGTATACAATTTTGAGAGAGAATTTGTGAACCTATAATGCAAAGAATTACTTGTTGCAATACACTATCTTGTCCATTCCTTTCCAATGTCCTAAACCCTATCTCTGTCCCTACTACACTGTCAATATTTTAATAATGATAAAAAAATGACATGAAAAATAATAAACGCCACAACTTCCCTTCTTCTTCGATCCAGTGAGAAAGAACGACGTGTTTCATTTCTGCTCTGGCATAATTATAATCATTCTACATAACTTTCTTCTTGTACAAGTTAGCATAAATTGCCCACTATCAGCAGACTCCAGATAAAAAGGAGAACAAGGAAAGAGACAAGGTGAGTTGTCGATTCTCAAGTCAACAAAATCTAGTGGGAAAAAGCTTTTGGAGACTACGGTAAATCCTGACGAGGACTAGGGTTCCGCAATCCAGCAGGACACACCTCCCACATTACTATGTAAATAAAATCACCGAAATTATACCTAGAAACTAATATAAACCCAGATTCCCTAATATGATACACAGATGGATCCAACATTGGCAAGGGCTTAACTGATATTGGGATATATATTTCAAATATCAGAACATTAGAATTCATAGGAAGCTGGTGTTTCAGGCTGAAATATTATAAACAAAACTCCAAAAGGTAGGTTAATCATAATCTAATCTGACAATCAAGCTGAAATTAAGGCACTTTAGCGTCATTTCAAATAGATTTGAAACTCGTGCTAAAATATTCTCCAAGACCTGTTGGTACGCAACAGAATAAATCTCTGTTGGGTGCCGGGTCATTCAGGAACGGAGGGAAGCGAAAAAGCCGACGATCTAGCATGTTTTGATGCATCTACCCTAATGATGACCAGAACTTTTCTGCTAGTCTACAGCAAAGAGTGACATTAGTTCTTGGATGATTATACTGCGGAACAAGTACTGGGACAACCAGGTGTGCCTATCGAAAAACCTTATAAACCCTTATCTCCTGGGAGACATTTGCATGTTAAGCAGGTCAAAGTTCAGAAGACTAGTTTGTTTCCTAACAGAACACTATCCTGTCAGATACCATTTGAATAAAATGACTCTTTCAGATGAGATTATCTGCAGATTATGCCTAGAAGAATGCATCTTCTGTGAGTGTAGAGCTCTAGTTACATTTAGGAGAGAGGTTCTTTCTGGTGAGGAGTTAGAAAGTTACACATGGACACATGCCACAAGAGATCTACCAAGTTGCAATAATGTAAATTTCTACCACACGATCAAGCTGTATGTACCCGCTGGTACATCGAAATGAATAACTGCTGTTCCGTTCACAAATTGGAAAACCGATAATACGCAATTTTAAAAAAATATTTTTATTTTAGGTAGCATGTAGAGGTGTGATTTCTTTTTGTATTTTTGTAATGCTTAATCATAATCAAATCCAAAATTGCTCTTTTAAAAAAAACTTTAAAAAATTAGGTGTGGCTCACCATTAACATTTAGAGGTTTAAAATAAAACTGGTCATTGGGACCGACATTCCCAATATCAAATTTGATTACAATCGAGAAAGTAATACGGAGTCTTCCGGCTTCACGCACTATAACATGAGAAATTTTTACTCTGAAAAACTGTTAAAAGGAACTATAGCCACGGAAATGAGTTAATTTATCTCAATCAATAAACAATTAACAGAGGTATCTAAAATTTGGTTAAATATTCTGGCTTTATTATTCCGAATCACCCTATATTAATGATAGATTTTTTCCTTTAATAATGAGTCACTTTGCGAATAAGTGCTCAACAAATATTAAATTTTTAAGATGTCAGTAATGGAAGACAAAAATATCAATACTAGAACCTAATACATATTACAGAAATATGCATTTAATTAGTATAATTAAGTTACATTCTATATTATTATTCTATAGACACTCCGTTAATAGACTTGTTCTATTAATTATATTTAATATCATTGCATTAGCTATAATTTTTAAAGTTTATTATTTATATCAAATGAATACTTTTAATTAAAAGGAAGATTCACAAATTAATTTCATAATAACTCGACTGTAAATTTTCAGTGAATCAATTCCCAGAAATCGTGACCACAGATGAAAGCAAAATAAAGCCTGGAGATATAAATTAAATTATTTTTTGCAAAGACTTTTTTGGTGGAAGTTGATGTAGGTGTGAAATGAATTCTTCTCTCGTGGTAAGAATTTTAGTATAGGGTATTAAGGTAATAATTTTCTTATTAAAAAAATCATAATAGAATAAATATTCATGGGATAGTTCTATAAAAAGAGCAATATTAAAGTTTGAGATCTACAAGACTATTATACGATTCACGTGAATTTTTATTCATTTACATTGAAAATACAAGTAAAAATTTCATTTATTAAAACTTTTTTTTTCATTTATACTCGTACACTCAAATTAAAAAAATAAAATTAGTATATTTCGATACAAGTGGTTATTACAGCACGAATTTACCACGTATTTGAACGAGCGCAGCGAGTTGTAATAACCGATTTCACATGTGTATCGAACGCTATTTTATGTAATTTTGAAAAATATCAATTAATCGATAATTAAAAATAAAAACCGTTCGAAGCGGTTTTTTTTACAAATTGTGGACACAATGTGTACAAGTAAGACACAGTGTGTTTATTAGAGTGAGATGAGAATACTCACAACGAAATTGTTTTGACAACAGTATGTATTTTCATTAAATTGGTGACAATTAGCGTGCAAATTTTAAATTATTTAAGCACTCCGTGCAGGAAAGTAATCGTTACAAAACCAATTTGCGTGAATAAAAGTCTACTTTCCGGTACGGAATTTCATAGTTTTTTTACTCCAAAGGTATCAGTTTCCACTTTAAACCTAATTTATTGTCTTCAATACATATATTTTAAATGCAATTTTATTTCAAATAGTGTTAATATAACTCTAGCCAACCCAGAAAGGTTTAGTAACAATTCAACCCACGCAGGGTCCCACATATAAATTGGATGGAAAACAATATTTAGCTGAATAAAAACAGTTAAATATAAAGTAAATCCCTAGTCCTCAGTACTTGTAATTGGTTTCAGAAAACTTTCAAGAAAACATTTTATGGCAACTATTAAAAAAGTTAAGAAGGAAGAGTAAAATTGCGCCTTAGTGCTTTTAATAGGCCCTGGATTTCTTTCTCCAAATATTCAAATTTTTATTTACACAAATTATAAATAACTTCAGGTTTATTGCTCATCAGTCAAATCATATTTTTATTTCTATGAAGTTATACTCATTATTGTAAAGAGTATCTGAAACCATGATTTTTCACTAAAAAGGATAGATTTCTTCGTCATCACATTCTTCAATGATCGATCTAGTATCTTAACTATTGATCACATTTTATTTAGCCATATTCCAAGAAACTATTCGTTTTCAAAAGAAGTCGCAATTATAGAACAATAACCTACATATTTGTAATTTTCAAATTATAGATCAAAACGACTCTTTATGATGTTGTTGATACGTATAAGTAACTATTTTAAAATATCAAAATTCAAAGTATAAAGTACTTTTTGCATTTTTGTTGCTTAAATTAATATTATGACAATCAAATGTGTTCTCTCAAAGTCGTTATTATAGCACAAGTGCTTTTTTATTATTATTAATGTGAAACATCCGTAAACGAAAATTGGCGATGGACTCTTAAATTTAAAAGTTCTGTTTCGAATCAGCATTTTGTTATGAAATTGAAAAATAAGCAGCATTGAAAAGTATTATCCAAATATAAGAATTTGTAGCGAAGAAATCAAAAGAGATTAACAAAAAAGTTTCTCTCAATTTATTGATCAGTGCAATGAAATTAAAGTTTAACAAAATTGCAAAACCGTTTATTTAACTGGTTTATTTGATTTATTTGAATTAATATTTAATTTAAAAATGTTCTGTTCTATTCCCGTATTACGCATTGAGTAACAAAGCTAGGTATAATGTGTGGAACAAAGCCACATATGTATCTATAAAAATTTAAAGATTTTTTAAGATTTTTATGTTAATTTATTTAAAAATGCATAAAATTTTGTATAAAACACGGTCGCTAAGCATTATTAAACATTCGTGCCTCCTTTAAGGCACTCGCTTCGCTCCTGGCTTAAAACAACCCTTATGTTAAATAATGCCTTATGTTAT
Organism: Clogmia albipunctata; assembly: GCA_001014945.1. Classification (NCBI taxonomy): domain Eukaryota; kingdom Metazoa; phylum Arthropoda; class Insecta; order Diptera; family Psychodidae; genus Clogmia; species Clogmia albipunctata. Next base: position 19,279 of record JXOV01012712.1, read on the forward strand.
CGTACTTGCTGTGTAAATAACTTTTATACAATGCCCAATTAGAGGATATAATTTGGGTTTTTAGAAGAAAAATCATTCTGGTTAAAAATTCTATCAATTAAAAAGTCCAACAGGGTCAAAAACGACCCTGGATTGGCTAGGGTTAAATAAAACCTTAAAATTTATAAGATAAGACATTTCAATGACGTAAAAGTAAGAAATTCAATTCATTGTACATAAAAAAAAACCATGGCCTTTACCAAGAACGAAAGGAACAATAAAATTGATTTCCCAAAAAGTTAATCCAAGAAATGTCGAACACAACAACTAAGGATCTTGTTTTTCCTGATGAGAGAGAGGTATAATTCTAAACAGCATTTCATTAGCTGCTTAAGAGGACCATTTCCACCGAATGGAATCATAAAGGAAAAAGTGCGAGAAATATCCCGAGGCGAAACCGAAAACAAAGTCACTGCGACGGCGCAAAAATTCGCCGAAATGTTTTTTATGTTAGGGCAGACAATGGAAAACGGCAATTTTATTAGGACGGCTCATGTTCCTCCTTTTTCCATCTCTCTGTGCACCAATGTAAAAAGTGTTGCCAGAAGATGGAAGGAGACGGACTAATAAGGAACAAATAGGATTCTCCCATTTATACTTTGCAGTTGATTAGTTTGGGGGGTGGGTGGGGGAGTACAAAACGGAAATGCAATTGAATTAATTCGGAGGTGGAATCCTTGGCGGAAAGAAATTGGAGCACGACCCTTAGACTTATGACCCAGACAACAGAACTTGATTTTGTCCGCTTTCCAACTTTTGCCGTTTTTTGCGCCGCCACGATACAAATCCAGGCTCTCCGCTGTTTGGTGGCTGTAAACTTCGCGTGCCTACAAATGCTAATTTCCAAGAGCAATTATTATTTCAATGCAAACATGGCTAAATAAAAACGGACGAATTTCGCAAAAGGAAAGCAAAAGGGAAATTGGAAATGGGAACAAAAACGCCTCCTATTTTCCTTTCCACAATTTCAGCCCTTGAACCTGATACTATCCAGAAACTATAGTCGGGTATTGTTTCGTATTGTTTCAGTAATTTGTTTCCATTTGTTCTAAATATGCAAATGTGCAAAATATTAAACAAACACACACACCTTGAATTCGACTAGTGGCACACGGTTTTGAGATTATTCAAATTGAAAAGGGCAACTTTACGATTCCGATAATAGAAACCTTTCACTGATAACACCACCCGTATTGCCGATCAACTGCCTGATTCTGTTATCATCCAGTGTTTTGCTGTGCTCTCTGCCTTGGCCCCCCAAGCACACCAACAATAATAATTAATAGAATAAAATCAATACAGAGAGTCTAGAAATTGACCTGCGCACCAAAGCTGTCAGGATTTTTCATCCGGAATTTCGTGCTGCACTTGTCCATTAATAATCCACCGACGAAATGATAACGCATTAATTATGTACGATGAAATCCGTCCGTATCAGAGGCGCAGCAAGGAAACGGAGGAATATAAATAGCACAAGAGTTCAACGGTTCCAAATCCAAGTAGGCTTTATTATTTCCATGGCCTTCCTCTTTCGACAAAATTCTCCCCATCGAAGAAAATGATTTAGAATGGGCGTGTGTGTTGGGGATTCTCAGATATCCACTAAATGAATTCACTTCTCACAGACATACCATTCACCTTCATTCCACAATAAGGTAATAAACGAATTCAGAATATGACTAATTTACCTGGTTCAAGTGATTCACTAAGAGATGAAAACACACACAAAAATTAGGGAAACGCCACCGAAATTCCTACACCCAGGACAGCCTATTAGAAACTGAAGCTTTCTGAAGGGACGAAAGAGAAAGCTCTCACGCCTGCGTGAAAGCTGGGTTTTTGTGGGGGTGAGGAAAACTACTTTATGCACTTTTGATTTACAACGAGATTATACCAGAACCAGACTTGACAATAGTCCCATACTAAAGCACAAGTATCAATTAACAGTTTAAAACAATCTATTCACCTGTTTTTGTTGTAAAAACGAAATTTAAACGCAAAAAACTTTTTTTGATTAAATTTTTGCACAAACAGAAACCCAAAACGTCAATTGACTGACAGTTTTTGATTGAATAAACCGTTATTTTATGAAAAATGCTGTATCGATTATTTTTAACTGGACTGTAATGTACGCTTATATATACCCAAGCAAATACTCACTGAAAAATCTTTTCAAAAACAGCTACCGTTTTATTTTAAAAAGTGACATTTTTCGGATGAATCAAAACAAGTTTTTCGGTTAAAGGGTATCATAAACCAGTCAAATTTATACCAGAAACTGTTTTTGGAACAAGTTTAAAAATGAGTAATTCCAGCTTTCGAGAGTTTGCCAGTGAATCAGAACTAATATCTACGTTCAAGAGCTACATGGCCGACGTAAAGAATGTCGACCAAATGACCAACTACTTGTATAATTCACTCATAGACGAATGCATTTTATCTGTTGTTTTCGAAGGTGAATAAGAATAGGATTTCTATGTGTTTTTTATGTTAAAAACATTTTTATTTATTATTTCAGTTCATCAAGGCGAGAAAACTGGGGTTTGGTCAGCTATTAATGGAGTTTCGGAAGATAGCAAACCATTTAGTGAGCATTTAAGATTTTCCAAAAATATCTTTAAAATTATTTTTTAAAAAAATTTCAAATTTAGAAAATTTGTTGTTCTTCAATTTGTCTTTACTCTTTCCACTAATAACTTATCTGCAATATCAATTTAGAGAAAGAGATTTAAAATACCAAAATCTATATTTTCATTTTTATTGATTAAGAAATATTAATTAGATTGTCCCACATTAAACTTTACACCTATAGCTTTTCTTTTCTATTAGTTTTAATTCAAACAAACCGCATCTTAAACTATATATTTCTGTTTATAAGCAGTAAGTTGTATGATTGAATGTCTTTAGTATTTTGTGCCAGAAGCTTAAGAACTCTATAAAGCGTAAAACACTAGTGCTTTTTCTTTATTATTAAAGTGATCTCCGTGAAAGAAATAGATCAAATTTATATGTACGTCAGTTTTGTTGTGTAGGGTTTAACTGTATTTGCAAACTGTGTGTGTGTTTGTTACTAATTTATCGGAAGATTTAAATCTAAATAGTACTCAATTAGTACAAATTAGTACTAAATCAACTGTTTCCGGTTCTTTTAAATTTAAACCATCCGTTAACGGATATTTCTTATGTGAAAGTAAGAGAAGCAAGATATAATAAATTAATTAAAATAGGAAAGGAAAACAATGTGAGGGAGACAAAAAATTGATTTTAAATTTATTTAAAAATGCATAAAATTTTATATAAACACGGTCGATAAACATTAATAAACACTATCTTGGAAGCACTCGCTACGCTCGTAGCTTAAAACAACCCTTGTGTATAATAATGCCTTATCTAAAAAAATATTTTTCACAATTTGAAAAACCAATGTATATTAACGTTTTAAATATATAATAACTAATTTCAATATTTTCCAGGTTTAGAAGGATTTGGTCAGACGAACCCGAAGAAGGGATTAGATTGTTGCACATGCCCTAATTGTGATCGACTGGTAGCTGCAGCCCGATTCGCTCCTCATCTTGAAAAGTGCATGGGTAAATTAAATTAAAATACTTAAGTTTAGCAATGAAAGTTATTCATTAAAATTGATTGCATTGCAGGAATGGGAAGAAACTCTTCACGAATTGCTAGTAGGAGGAACAGAGAAGGGGCCAGTTACTTTAACGCCAGTATCAGTGACGATGAAGACGACGCAGACTGGTCGGGGGAGAAAAGGAAGAAGAAACTGCAGCCGATGCGAACGAACGGCTCCAAGAAAAATGGAAAATCCACTTAAACAGAGGCTGAAAAGTGAAAACTATACAAGACTAAAGTAATAGCTAATGGAAACCAACTCATGCGATTTATTTTGTTAAATTTTATTTTATAATTTCTACAGAAATATTTTCTAAACATAAATAACATATACATTTAAATAAAGTATAAAATAAAAGAGACTTTAGTTGTCTAGTTTTACGGACAAAGTGGTGAGTTCGACATTTTTTGCCAAGGGTTTCAGTTGGACTCTTGCATGGCGGAAATCGGTCCCAAATAAGAGCCTTATTACTAGAATAACGGAGGTAAAAATCCAAAGAATAAGTACGACAAAGGAACAGACTTGATAAAAGTAGTATAAAACGGATGGACTCAAGCCGAACTGGCTATTTCCCTGAGTTCCAAAGTGATTAATTAATTCACTACAATTCGGAATTGTTGAATTACTCTCAAAGGCGGACGATAATTCGGTACAAAAGCCGGTCAACGCTGTGTCCATACAAATGCAATACACCATGGACAGAATAGCCATCGTGACGAAAAATAAAAGCGCCGGAAAAACAATTCTCCACGGATTTGGGAGTAAGCTGGAAATTTTAAAAACTAGTTAATTCAATTCTGATAATTAACTGGAACTGTACCTTCGGTTATTCCGACTGGTCATGCTACAAACATAGAACATTGTCGCCCAAATGATGGCCCCAAATCCGAATATTAGAGGTGGGTAAATGGCTATATCACATTGGTTGCGGTCACTCCAAACGGTCTTTTTCCAATCAATTTGAACTGAAATGCAATAAACTCGTTTAATATTCATATTTTACTATATATAAAATTATATTTACGATCTTGTAACTCAATAGATGTATCAGAGACATTGGACTTGAGTTCAAAATAAATCTTTGTGTCCAGAATACATGACTCTCCAGTAAACTTCTTCATCAATCCGTTGAAGGAGAATGTCGTAGTAAAACATATTATCGAAATTATTGCGAGATAAGTTACAATGTTATCTGAAATGAGGAAAGGGAAATTAATTGAATTAATTTGCAATTAAACTTCTATACTCTTACATTGAAAATATTAAACTGTTTCATCGATATTATGACAAAATCGTTTTTATAACACAAGTGCTTTAAAGAATTCTTTAAAACTTATATTATAATTTAAGCCATCCACCAACGGATGATGTCTCCTGTGTGCAAGTAAGAGACGTCAATATATAGTTTAACCTATCACACCGTAGAATGAGAGAATGAAACAAAAACAATGTGAGATAATAATAATTTAAATTTAAAAAATTTTATATTCATAAAACGGATAATTTTTTATTAGTTAATTAATTTAAAGAATTCTTTAAACCACTAGTGCTTTTTCTTTATTATTAAAGTATGACCTCCGTGAAAGAATTCCAGATTATTTGTTCATGGTTTAACTGTAATAGTGGATGGCCTAACTCCATAAGGGTTTGTTTCAGTTTAAATGGAGCATTTTGAATGAAATGTACATATCGGATTTCTGTTTTACACAAATGATCTTGGTAATGAAATCAACTATTTAAATTGAAGATCAAGGTGATATTTTTTTCCGCGTAGAATAAGGAAACGAAACAAGAACACCGTGAACTTACTTTAAATATCAATTTAACAAATCGTATATATTTGTGTTAATTTATTAAAAAAAATAATTTTTTTTTGTATAAAACACGGTCGATAAGTATTATTAAACACACAGGCCTTTTTTAAAACAATCTCCACGGTCGTGGCTTTGAAAAATCCTGGTGTTTAATAAAGCCTTATCTTATTAACTTAGTTAAATAAATAGCTATTATAAATGATAACTTAATTATAATTCTTATAATGGATTTTTACAATACTCCTTTTGGATTAGTAAATTTAATAAACAATTTGTATTGCACTATTGTATCGAAAAGTTAACTTTTCGACATCGATTTCAGTACCACAATGCGTCAATTTATTGTACTAGTAAAAATTTTGTATTTTTATTTTACTAGTTAAAAAAAAGTCACAATCTACGAACAAATTTGTTTTAAAGTCAAAATTTCAGCGCCATTTGAGGAAAAACTATATACGTTTCCAAACCATCACAACGGTCAATTAGTACTCGAAGGCAGTTCAAATAGAGACCATTGTAATGACTAAAAATTTGTGAAATTAGTTTTTGTTGAATTTTTTAGGAAAGTGCACATTTATGTCCTGTTCGGATGTAAAATTCTATTTTTTAACTCGGAAACGATTAAAAATTTGTCTATCGGCTCGTATTTCACACTCATTTTCTTTAAAAAATGGCTCATTTAAGGTAGCACGAGTTCCTTACAAAATCTCCTGATATTTCAAATTCAATCCATGCATTTTAGGCTCTCGGTAATACAAAGGGAAAAACACGTTGGCGTCCAACACTCGACAATTCAAATTTGCAGATTTGTTGTTGCCACATTTCATGTGCATTTTCTGTTGAAAAAGTTATTGAACAGTCTGAGCAGCAGCAATTGAACCATTTGATAATTCTCTCGATAATTTGAAATATTTTAAGAATCCCTCGAGTTATCGAGAAGCGGCTGTATTTTAGTAATTAAACTGTTGTAACTTTCTGTTTAAAGTTTCTATTGACAAATTCGTTCTAAATTTGCTTTGTGGAATTATAATCAAATTAATTAACAAACATTTACTGATTAAAAGGGTTTTCGGAACGTAAAAATAGTGTTTCGTAAAAAAAACATGGCTGTGGACCTGTGGTGATTTGTCCCACCTTTTATCGCGGTTTCTGAAAATTGAATGAATCACTTGAGGTATAATAAACCAAACCCGTTTAATAGCTAGCAGATGTAATTTATATACATTTTTCAAATAAGATTACTTTTTTATATTAAAAACCACTTATATGCCTTATATTTTTTTTTTTTGAACCAAAGCCTTCAGATATTGGCAGTTGAAAGTGTGACGTCATCGACTCCGCTGTAATTCATTGTTTTGATTTTGTATAAACTGTAAATGAAAACTAGACACATGTGTATTGTTATCTAGATACTATATTGAACCGAATTTAACACTATTTCTTTAAAATTTTAATACTTTTTTGACCAAACATGATGAGAGAATTTTTGTTTTATTTTGCCTATTTCGGCTCAGAATAACGGACATTTAGCATATTAAAGCCAAAGAATATTGTCTTGGGTTGTATTGATGGTATATAACTACTTTAAAAGTCTTTTGTCATAAAATTATCATTAATTTCCTTGCATACAGCGGAGTCGATGACGTTTCCACTACTACTACCACCACAGATCTGGATAACCTTATTGTTAAGTTAGCGTTGGTTTGAACTAAATTATCTACTTAGTTATCGAATTTCAAAGGAATTTAAAATTCACAACACATTAGCACTATTTGTAAACATTGCAATCTAACAAGTTGTAATAAAGATAAAGCACAAACCTTGCAATAATCTTTTAGTTAGAACCATGATGGAAGTGATTTTTTTAAAAATTGCCACAAAGTTAAAACAACACGACTTTCCTTTTCAAAAGACACACGTTTCTAGTTTAAAAATCTGGTGCATGGACATGAAAATAAGAAAATCCATTCATTTAAATGGATGAATCTATTAATACCAAAATATTATGAACACATCATAAATATTCGCTTCAAACATTTAATCTCAAAATAAACACTAAATGGACTTATTGACGAGTGCCATTTTCGACGTAATTCTGATTGTAAATTGGGTTTTTATCACAAAAGACTTGTGGTCAAACGTTAAATATTGGGCGATAAATGCGTTTCCGTTTAGTATCAAAGTCAGACTGACTGGGGCTCGTTTCAGCCCACACAGACCGTTTCTATGGCAATAATATTAATTAAAGCCAGTAAATCACTTTGCTTATACATAGTAAACTATGTTCCGAACTATTTTACAAACTTACAATTTCTCTTCAATTTCGACTTAATATTTGTCGGTTCAGCGACATGCAAATTATTATTAATGATCTCATAGGTAATGCTGTTCCTCTGCTGCTTGTCTTGTTGCTTCACTGGCGATGGAAATGACGTCATTTTGGCCTATTGTTTACACCATCATTCCGAGCCGAGGTATACAAAGAGTTGAGCTTCAGAGAAACCAGATTTTAATTAAATTGATCACAACTATTTTTAAATAACACATTGGTTTTATATAATAGTTTATTGTATTAGGAATCCACTAAATAATTGCACTGTCCATTCTATTCCATGGACACAAGTCTCGGGTTCGTTCGCACTTTAATTCGATTGGACATTTAATTGGGGATTAATATTTTTTTTATCGAAAACATCTTCACTCCTCAGTGGTTCGAATTGGTATGTTTTTTTTCGCGAGATGCGCGCGAAAAGTTGAAACGACTATTTTTTGTTTACAATCACTCCAATAGCAACAAAAACTGTTTAGAAACGCGAAACCAAAACAAACGACTCTATTCTACAATTCTAATGCACTTTGTTGAACCAAATAAATTCATAATTGATTGCATTAATTTGCTGACACTGAACCTGAAACTATTCAATTATTTCAAGCAATTGAACTGTGGGTACGTGCCTCAGTATTTTTTTTTCTCTACACATCATAATGAATCTTTTAGTCCCACTACATGAAGTCATCGCCAACTTTTTGAGACCTTGAGTGAAATTGATGTTTTCGTGAATATTTTTTGTATTGTTTTTTGGGGTTCGTTCGGTTGAATTTTTTATTTATTTTTATTTTTTCAAATTTTGGCTTAACATTCATGTAAAATAGTTGATAAAATTAACATTAACGTAAATAATTTCTTCATCTCGCGAAATTACGCTTATTAAAAATTATATTTTTCAGTCCTTTTCTAGCGCAAATAAATCAACATCAGATTTTGGACCTATTTTCAGAAACCATTTGAGATTTCCGATAGATGTGATCGAGAAAATCGACGAATTCTAGTGAAATTTCTAAATCGTAAAAGAGCTGGAAAGGACGGGATGAAAATGGTTCCAAAATAGCAAAATTTGAAAATGAATTGTAAAATGAAATATTGAATGTAAGAAAAAAGGCCAAAGGAGCGAAAATAAAAATTTATTATTACAACTACTTAACAATCGATTTAAGGCTTTAAATTATGAATTCGTGAAATTTTCGAGGACATATAGCCTCAAATGTACAATTCGATCTTTGAAAAATTCGTTAAAAAGTTTGATTCAGTAATAGATCGTGGTTACTTACTACTTTACCATAAAATAAACATTCAAATGTTACTATTTTAACATCTCCTCGTCAGAGTAAGTTTTCGGAGCAAACTCATTCCACTCTCCGAAACGCAAACCATTCTCCTATTTTTGCACTCTCTCTTGCGCCGGAGGAGTTTATGTAAATCTTACGCTCTCTGCACCGAGCTCAGATGATGATAAAGCGGGACGGTTCGCGCCGAAACTTGAATGCGTGTGATAATATTAATAAACACTATTTTCTTTTCATAAATCAATAATGTATAAACCGTAACAACTTTATTGAATTTAATTTTTAAAGAAAACGAGTATTTACTTAATATTTTAGTTTAATAATTG
>JXOV01012723.1:0-13861 GCA_001014945.1 Clogmia albipunctata
TTTCAATACAATGTTGAAAATAACTATTCCTAAACCGGCTCTATGTAAGTATTTGATTTGATACAAAAAAGAGGAGACAGTGAATAAATTGAGCTTGTTATCATTTGGTTCTAACTCGATGATAAAGAGGAAGAGATGATATATTGGTTCATGCCTCATTTTTATAAATAGATATGTATTATACTTGGCTATTTTTATGCTGTTCAATTAAAGAAAGGGATCCGAATAATTGTACAAATTTCTGAGGTTGAATCAATTTGCGGTCCAAAATAAATGTATCGGTTACTTATTATATTATTAAAATTGAATATTAAATAAATTTATTTTCTCTTGAAAAAATACAAATTGAGAAAATTTTTTTTTTATTATATCCATGCTGTGGAACCTGTTAAAAAACAAGGTTTATAATATAAGACTTTATTAAACAAAAGAGTTTCTTAAAGCCACGAGCGCAGCGAATGTTGTAAAAAAGTCCATGTATTTAATAATGCTTATTGACCGCGTTTTACACAACGCGAGTTATGCATATTTAAATAAATAAAACAAAAATCCAAAAAAAAACAATGCTTCTATTATTTTTAAATTTAAAAGTATACTTTGTGAAGGAACTATAACTTGTCGTCTCTTAATGCACACAAGAAATATCATCTTCTCCCTCATGTATTTAAATAGTTTCGCATTCGAACAAATACTTGTTTTGTTCCATTTGAATGTAATCTATCCTTTTATACTGAAAATCATCCGAAAATACTTTTTGAATTCGTCAATAATACCATTACAAACTCCAATATAAAAATACCTTTCCTATAAATTTGCTCAGTTCCATGAATTTTTCTCGGAGGTCATAATCTGATAATAAGAAAAGGGATTTTGCTTTAAAAGACTCTTTAAAGCACTTATACTATAAAAACGACACCTCGTTTGACAGAGAATATGCCAAGGCTGTATTTTTATTTCTTCGTTGTGCTAAACTGCGATCAATAAAAATTACTCAGTCTAAATAAACAAATGTCAAGAGCTTCGTGCGCGTTCAATTTACACGAATAGACACATGCATATAACTTCAATCATTTAAGATTTCAGATCGATGTGATCGAGAAAATCGATTAATAAAAAAGTTACATACTGCGATGAATTTTATGTATCTTTATAGAAATAAACTGTATATAGTTTTGTAAAAAACAGGTCTGATAAGCACTATTAATCACGCGGACTCTAGTGCTTAACAATGTGTCATATTATGGACCTTTCTATAAGAAATCACCTAAAGATTTAAATAAAACTTTATATAATCTAGCTTTTTTGAATCAGAAATGATTTTTCTTACTAATGGTCTTTTAAGCAATACAGATAAAATTTCCCTTTCAAATTCATATGAGGAACATGGGGAGTCTCAACCAACGAGTTTAGACTTTTCTTGAATGTTCGTTTTCTGTGAAATTAATGTTAATTAATAATCAAACCCGTGGCTTCCGAGGAGATAATCGAAAGCTTTACCAAACAACACCTATAAGACGGCCAAGTAATAAAGGTAATATGGCTGCGACACATAAACGGGTAACCGGGTCTTTGCTCGGGCCCCATATATAGTGTTTGTGTGGGGTCCGAGCGGTTTCTATGAAATTGATTTGATCAACCGTTTATAAAACACAATAATTTTAGTAATACTTAAAACTTTTATCAAAAAAAATAAACTTCGTAATAATTTACAAATCCCTAGTATGATTATAAAGCCATCTATTCTATTACTTTGATAAGAAGTTAATTAATGTTTTTGACCACTTTTAAACGAGTTGAATTGAATCCATGTCAATGCTTCATAATAATTCAAAAAAAAAATTTGCTAAAGTTTTAAAAAATTCAATTTAATTGTAAAATTAAAATTTATGAAAAGGATTTACCATTGTTTCGGTAAGAACGCCGTAAAATAGGGTGAATGATTGTAATTTTCTGGCCTAACTTCCCGACTAAGTTTTAATAATTCATTTTTAATTAAATTACGCTTGGGTATAAAAGTTTCAACTCGAGGAAAGAAGTTAAATTGAGTTTTATTAGAGTTTTATAACAAAATTGCTTCTAATAACTTCGAAATGAATAATTTGGTAAAGAACGTGACAAAATTGAAATTCAGTTGGAATAGATAGTATTTCAGAAATTCATTTTTATAGAAAAGTGTCAAAATTTGTTTATCTTCCATTCACATATTTGGCAAATTTGATAATTCTATAATCCCGTTTTAGTGCATAAATCCACATACGCAGATTGATGGAAGGAAGTAAACGGCGAAGTAAAACGAAAGATGATGGATCACTGGAAAAATGAACGTGCACTGTGGACTAAAATATAAAGTAAAACTAAAATTATTCATTAATTTAAAACTATTTTTTGAAAAGAAACAACAGAAGGTTTTAGTTTTTTTAATCTTTCTTGAAAGGGAGAGGCATGAAACTACTATTTTATTTATTACTTTTTATAAAATTGATTTATAATAGATTTAGGAAAGAAATATGTATTTTATGTATACAAGTAGCTAGTAAAATCAAAATTTGTTTGTAAACAAGCCCAGAACCGATTGGTGCATCAAGTTTTTCATTAAAAAATCAAATGTTATTTTAAGTCAAATAGTTTAAATAAGATTTGTAGTACGTTTATTTGTGTAGGGGTTTTCACTTATGCGGTGTAAACTTTGAGCATGGCTATGGAATCTATATTTTTTCCGCAATGGGCAGAAATTTCTAAAACTAAATTAGAGCTAGTATTAAAGCCACAATGACTGTTTGAAATTTATAGTGATATCTTGAAAACCGTTAGTTTCGTCGCTTATAAAAAGAAAAAGACAATGCAGGTTCAAATAGAATGCCGAGAAATGTAATAAATCGAATTATCATCGTCGCCGGAAACTCTTACCTAGCTTAGCGGTATATTTTATCAGGGGCTATAAAAACGCTCAATGTGTACACCGCATAAGATCTTTTCTTGTGATATAAAAATTAATATGGCTCCTTTAAAATAATAAACGATTTTTCAATATATTAAAACGAAATCTCTTATTTGAAAACCATGCTTATTAATTTTTGTAAGCGCGCTCATGATGGCCGTTTCCCCAGAAGAGAAATGGCAAAGAGTTGGGCTGCCAGGAAAGAGGTCAGTTGGAAGACCCAGGAAACGGTACGAGGAAACCATTAGTAAAGCAGCAGATCGATTTTTAGGAATTCAAAAATGGAACGAAGCATCCATCAACAGACATCAATGGATGGACATGATCACACAGGCAAAGGGCTGGACCGGCCCATAAGCTTATACTGCTACTGATACTGAAGCGCGTTCATGATAAAAGAACAAATAATAAATGGAAAGATTATAATTATCTGTAAAAATAATGTATGTTAATTAAATGGATACTGAAAAAATCATCAAATAGATGGCCTTCTTTGTAGTATTAGTGTACTATCTCGGTGTCAAAAATCTGTCAATACATAGGCTATATATAGAACCATTTGTTCGTTTTTAACAAAATTTTTACTCATAAAATTACACATTGGACCCAATGTGCAGTCTTCAGTAAACAGACGGTTTTCGAGATTTTTAGAGGAAAAAAAAGTTTTATAGAGTGTGGCCAATACATTTTATTCAAATGGCGAATGTGTGGCTCTTGGAGATAAGAAAGGACGAAATAACGTGACTAGTCATACATCAAATCCGCCCTCGCCGTCCTTCACCGTTATTATTATTCCATAATATCCATAATAACAAAGCGGCTCGTGTAAAATAAAAGTGTCCTCGTTTCATATATAATATAAATGAAAACACATTCATTGGGAAATTATAAAGATGTCAAATTAAACTAATTCCCGGCCGACCCGCCAAATTGTCCTTTTATCGTTGGGTAATTTTTGATTATTGTCGCCCTTTGTGCTCTCCGTATTATTGCCACCCCAATTAATTCCTGCGATCAGCCAACCCTCCCTTATTTTCATTGCAATCGCCTTCGTTGTCGTCAAACAGAACAAAGTTGGCGGCGACCGGTCGAGTCGGCGGCGAAAAAGAACAAAACGAACGACGCCGCTTGCTTTATTAAAACTATTCCACGCTGCACGAGCAAACAAACCGCCCCGATATATCCCTTATAATGTGTCCAACACAATGAGGGAGAGAAGGAAGGAGAGTCGATGGAACATCCACTGTCCTCACTCGACCAATTGTTATTGTTTTGTTTCGATTGTGTGTGTGGAGAAAGGAGGAAAGAAAAGAGCCTGCAAAAGCAAGCGTGGCACATGATTTTTTAATTAAAGGTTTATTTACTGTAATAACATTCAGCCTTATATTCTCTGATACGATACGATAGCTCTGTCAGTGATCTCCTTTCCTTGGCAGTATGTTCATAAAAATAAAGGCGATATTATTCAAAGAAAAGCATGCACTTTAACATCGGTTAATATTTTGGGATTGGTAACAATAAAATGTAAAAGCCTCATCATGTAAAAAATAACAAAATAAGTAGTATTGTACTACTTACTTATTGAATATATTTTTTGCACTCCGTATCGAAACAGACGCTTTACATTACTCGCAGATGTAATATTAACATTTCAACCGTCAAAGTAAGCACGAAATACGTCACTTTGCACCACTGAATGCTGTAATAATTTCATTCCAACACTCTTTTTGGAAAAAGAACCTACTAATACTCAGTGAAAATGACATAATTTTAAAAGGTCAAGCAACCCTTTAATTTTGATTAATATATATGAGGACCAAACTCTTCATCTTTCTTAAATCAATTAGGTTTTTACCTAAATCATAAATAATCTTTTTGCACTCTCGTATCGATACATACGCTTTTCAATATCCATTTGAGTTCCGTAATATTTCACTTTGAAAATTTTGAATTTTATTTCACTAAGAAAAAAATATCATAAACTATTCAACAAATTTGTCTCAAAGTCAAAATTTGGTCGCCATTGCTGCCCTTAAACTACCCAAAATATTGGTCTCGGCTATGCCATAGGACCGTGCTTATATTTTAAAACAATTAATATTTCTTGTTGTAAAATTTTTATATTTACCGTTTCAACAGCCACCTGCATATTATTTGGCTATTTTTGCTCGATTTTTGGCACATTGCGTAGATATCAAAGATAAACCTGCTTAACTGTAATGAAAGAAAATTATAGTAATCGCCTTATATTCCTTAAAATAGAATTTTATTTTACATAAATTTAAGCAAACGAATGTTTTATGTCACAATAAAATAGGCATTTATCTTATGACTAAATAGTTAAGAGGAATTCCAAACGTTAACGGTAACCTCACAAGTTATGATTTCACTTGAAACATTTGTGAAACATGTCAATTTTTAAATTTTACTTGTAAGTAATGAAAGTGTGAAATTGTAAAAATTTCAGTGCTCATGAGTGGTGTTCAAAGAACGCATTATACTGGTCGGGTTTTAAGTTCTGTTTTTTAACTCGAAAACGATGAAACACTCGCATTCGGCACACTCGTTTCACTCGTTAAAAAACTGTTGACTTAACACCCTTCTAGCACAAATAACTATTTTTCTTCCATATAATATTGCACTTGTGTCCTTAAAATTAAATTGTTATCCTTATTCTAAACCTTTATATGATTTAGTATTATTCCTATGATATACTATATAACTAATAAACTTATTATCCGAACAAGTGGGTTCAATAACCGAATTTGTTAAAGTGTCAATCTTAATAGTTATTTAAACAACGTGATGAGATAAAAAGATAAGCTATTCGCAAAATCTAAGAAAACAACCCAGAACTAAATAAGGATCTAAATACATACAATTAAGGAAAGTAGTTATCAACTCAATATAACTTTCATTTTAATTTTAATATAAACCAGAACAAACCATTTGAGAAAAACATTGCTTTTATGCATTTAGTGGAAAATAAATCAAATTGATAGCCTTTTAAATTATGGAAAACTCCGGACAAACTTTTTTTTGAACATAATATTAACATATAAAATTTTAATTTTTAGTAATTAAACTTTGGTACAAAGTACAAATTTAATGTACTTTATTTAAACGATTTGTGATTTTCTATGGGTATTGAATAGTGTATAATTAAACAATGTGTAATTATGAGAGACTTTCTACAGGAAGCATTGGCTACTAAAATATTATATAAATATTTTTTAATAGCATATTAATAGCAATACCATAAAAAATCTTATATGGTCTCGTTTTTTTTTATTGTAACCTATAAATTTCTACATTAAATTTTTTTGGTGAAATGGTAAAGCATAATAGTAAGACTCAAAACCGAATCTTAAATGATAGGAAATATATTAATACTGAAACTAAACAAATTGACCAATTGCATTGTAGAAAATATCATGATGTAATCATTCGATTAGAAATACATTTAATCCATTAGATGGCGAATCAATATAAGTGTAGGGTTCAGAGATGCATAAAATTGATATTATTGTCTAAAATTTCTTTTATTAAAGTCGTGCTTTTTCTTTATTAGACATCCGTAAAAGAAATATGTACATCAAATCTATATAGAAGACTTTTGCTATCCATGGTTTTACAGTATTATCGAATGGTTTCATGGTTCAACTGATGATATTAAATTAAATATGAATATTAAAGGAAACACCTATATCGGACCTCTCTATGAACTACGACTTAGTGTGAATTTATTTTATGCAATTTTGTTGCTTAATATTGATATTATGACACTCAATTTTGCTCTGTCAAAGTCGTTATTATAGCACACGTGCTTTAAAGAATTCTTTATTATTAAAGTGTGACCTCCAAGAAATCCATTAAATTTATACGTACACCCTTTTCGTTGGACGTGGTTTCACTGTGATTTGTTAGTGTAAAATAAAATAAGCTATCTATCGGAGAACTTCTGAACTACGTTTTGTTGTGGTTTATCATAGAGGGCTCAACATGTATTTTTACAGTGATTTGATTTTTTTTAAGATTTTGTGCTAATTTATTTAAAAATGCATTAAATTTTGTATAAATCTTGGTCGATAAGCATTAGTAAACAGTCGGGCCTTCTTTAAGACACTCCCTTCGCTCGTGGCTTAAAACTACCCTTGTGTTTAATAATGCCCTATTTTATCGACCTTGTTGTATAAATANTGATTTTTTTTAAGATTTTGTGCTAATTTATTTAAAAATGCATTAAATTTTGTATAAATCTTGGTCGATAAGCATTAGTAAACAGTCGGGCCTTCTTTAAGACACTCCCTTCGCTCGTGGCTTAAAACTACCCTTGTGTTTCATAATGGCTTATCGACCTTGTTGTATAAATAACTATAAAAATGCATACAATTTCGTAGAAAACACGATCGATAAGCATTATTAGAGATACAAGCCTTCTTTAAAACACTCGCAATGCTCATGACTTCCAAAAGCCCTAGTGATTAATATGTGTATTGTCTTAACATCTAGATTTAGTTGTAAAAATGAATTTTATTTTAAAATTAATTGTCTTCATTTATAACTGCCATAAAGAGGCCTCATAGTAACCGTGTCTGCTGCTCTTTAATTAAAATGAGTATTTTAAATAACCATGGTTTATTGAACTAAATTCAATTTTTAATATGATTTTAATTGCTTAAAAATTAAGCTTAATTTATGATAATTCATTGAATATATTTATTTGTGGTTCCTTATTTTTGAACATAAAAATGTTTTTTCTCTCAAATTATGGCACGAAAATTGAATTGAAAACTGAGTGCTTATTTATTAGAAAGAAAATAAATTCTCTGAAATTTTCCGAATTTCCTTAATTGCAATTAGTAGGAGATTCGTGAAATCTTTGAGTGAGGAGGAGGAAGGAAGATTGTTGCTTTGTTACAAGCAGGGGTCGAGGAGGTTTGCACCGCTTATTGTTTGTTCAGACAATCCATACACTTTTCCAATTTGCTAAGAAAATAAATAAACAAATGATGATTTCCCCAATTTCAGTTGGATGGCACGTCCTGGTCTTCTCGGCAATAAATTGATAAGAGACGAAATGAAAACAACAACAATCGGGCATCTGGAATGGGAACAAGGGCCGTTATTTTGACACTTTCCTGTTAAGTAAGAGAGAAAATAGGGAATTGTCAAACGGCTGTGGAGAAGCGAAGGGAAAGTAAACAGCATTGGAAGAGGAGAAGACGACGACTGCGACAACCTGCCTCAACATTATGCAAATAAGTACATAAAATGGGAAATTATTTAATCATTTTCGTAAGAAATATGTAAAATATAGGAGAAGAAAAAATAAATAAATAAAGTTGTGTTCCGGCAAATATTTGAGAAGGGATGTTTGCGCATATCTAAACGCTTTTCGGCTTTCCTTTTTCGCTTTCTTCTTCTCTGTGTTGGAGAAGAAGACATTAGAGAAAACTGCTGAACAATGTTTTAGCGTTTACTTATCCTCATCTTTTCCTCCTTTATTGTGCTTTTGAATACCTGTTAATCCAATTGAAACGGTGAAAATCAAATCGCATTGCATGTCGATGGACAATAAAGTCAACAAGGAGTTGAAATTAATTTATAAAGGAGACAAGGAGCGAGGGAGAGAGAGATTGGAAAAGCCTGTTGAATAAACACCACTTTATTGCACCTGTTAATTAATTTCGTTTTTATTTACGATTATGTCCATTTATCAGAGTCCAGCACCTCAATTTTATTGCACGGCAATATGGAACAATTACCATCTGTTCCAATTTCCCCCGATTAAAGTTGAAGGATTTGAATGACAGCCACGAATCGCTGTCGAGCTCTTTTTTTTATTATTGTTGTCCACAGTGCATCGAGTTGATTGAGATTATTATTATTCATCAAACAATTAACAGAAGAGGGAGTCAATCAAACCGAATTTCATAACCAATTCCCTATTTATTGGACTATTTAACTGCGAAATGGGTGCATTTATTTCATCCAGAACACTTGTTCCGCTCCTTGTGCCAATTGTGAAATGCCCTTCAGCAGAGCTACCTCGTGCCAGAGGGATAAGTGGTAATCCTGAATGACGTTTATGCGGTTTATTTGACATTTAATGGCCAGGGATTTACTTCAATTATACGGCCAGATTTAGCAATTTGTATGAATTCCGTTTTTTGTCTTTGGAATGTTTGGGATTGTTGGATAAGAATTTGGTTTTTCTATCTTTTTTTATTATTTTTTTCTCTTTATTTATAATTTAAATTTAAAATCATCTTTAAAAAAGGTAAAATAACATGAAGAGAACAAATTTTAATAAAATGCGATGTATTGACACCATTTACAGGATTATTTTTGGAAATGTCCAAATTTTCTATCTAAATTAAAAAAAACTCTCTATTTAAGACGACTGCTCATTTTGCAAATGTCTAAGCCGTTGAATAATCGCGATATATGAATTTAAAGGAATTCTTTTCCAGTGCCATCAACAATGTAATCGAAATTTATTTTTTATTTTTTAAATAATTGATTTCAATTTTACTTTACAGTACCAGGTGTACAAGTATCAAAATTTGCTTTCACGATACAAAAGGAAGTCGTTTTTGCATCGTATCGTTACTGGCGATGAAAAATGGATCTTTTTTTTGAAACCTTAACGAAAAAAATCACACGTTGATCCTGGACAACCGGTTACAAAAAGACGATGAGTTCTACTAACGCGGAATCCACAAATTGCCCGAGAGATGGGAAAAAAATGTAGCTAGGCAAATATTTTGAATAAATGATTTTTTCTTTTCCACAAAATTTGACGTGTCTTTTATTTAAAAAAAAACAACATTTCATACTTGGTAGACTATACTAGATAAAATTGTACTTCTAACTTAACTGAGGTATTTATTCACTATTGTGGATAAAAGCGGGTAAAAGACTCTAGTGTTCTAGTATATAATAATGCAGGACTTCTTTTTAATTATAATATTGCCTCAAAATAAAGTTGAAATTGTTTATAACGAAAGTTTATTTTAGATATTCAATATAGTGGTATTTTTAGTTTTGACTATGAATTACATCCTACCTTTGAGTTTAAAAATCTCACAGATAAGTATTAATCAAATTAACTTGGGAAATATTCAATAAACAAAAATATTCAAAGAAGATGTTTGCAAAAATTTGCACTTCTCTAATTATATGGCATTTTAGAACAACAAGCCAATGTTGCCAAACAATTTAGGGAACAACTATATTGTTTGCATCGTCTCTATCAGAATTGTTTTGTTGTCTTTTGATCAATACATATTAAAAATTAAAACATTTTATATACGATAATATAATCATTATTTTATTAATTACTCATTTACCCTAGTTGACCCTATTTGTCATAAAAATTATACAGTAATGATCTGATGAATATCCAGAATCAAGTGTAAACCTCTCTCAATATATTCAACGATCTCTAAGCCAGCGTGTGTTTACGTTACAAGTGAAACTTTTTAACAACTTGAGAAAATATTAATATTTTAATGATATTTGCATAAAAAATTTGAATGTTGTTATTTTTTGCTCTTTGGGGAAAACATTGAATATTCACATATTGCCGTGATGATGATGATCTGTGAGTGGATGTCATTAGACAAATACAACGTACTTAATATTTTGTGAAAATAATCGTTGTCTGTGATTATTAGCTTATTATCGGATATCCCAATATTCCTTGGCCAAACAAAATGTGTGATGTGGCATTTCGTGTACTTAACACACATTTAAGTGAGATCCAGTAATTTTTTTAAATTTTAATGATTGTAGAAGGGATTTTAATATAATTTTTTGCTATTTTAAGGTTTGCAATCATTCGAATAAATGTTATCAGCTCGAATCATGAGTCAGTCAAGCATTTCCTCCATGAACCGCCTCATCTCTAGACCATCTACTAAAAACTTCACACGAACGACAACACCACCTCGTTCTGTATCGATTGTGTTTCTGCTATTCATTCTGCTGGTTTGAAGTTTGAGGACCAATTAGCAATTTCGGCCAATATTCTACATCTATAAAAGCGAGCACAGCCCGCCAAAAAGTGTTCCAATGTGTCCCGATCTTAATCAGAAAGCGGACAGTTATTTTGCCATTCCGCAACCGCTCGCAAGGGCACTAAAGGTCGAACACATATAAGGCAGAGCTTAAGGGTTAGATTGTAAATAGTCAATTAATAAGGTAAAGGTTTTTTTAGCTGATGTTAGTATATTTTTAACCCTGTAATGCCCAGATTTTTTATTGATAATTTTCAGAAGCACGAATTCCAAAAAAAATTTAATAAATGCAATAATTGTAGATTTTACAGCTCATCGAAGAACATACTTGAATTAGTTTTATTGGAAAAAGGTTTTAATTGAAAATACATATGTATAAAAATAAACATAATATATTAATATAACATCTGGTAAATTATTTATAAATTAATAAAGAAATCCATAATTTGGTATACATTATTAACGTAATTTAATATGAACCTAATTAAACGAAGTTGCGTTTAAATATTTTTGTGAAGGTGTCTGGTTGGTGATATTAGATGGCCGTAAGCCCTAGGAATGCCTAAAGGCAAACTTTGAGAGGCTCTAAAATTTACAAATATTACTTATTTATAATAATTTTTGATAACTGTAAGAGATATATTTTAAAGATATGAAATAATTTTTTTTAAATTTATATTTTATTGAAATATATTTTTTAATAATTTTTGAAAATAGCGATTTTAGATAAATTATTAATTTTCGCTTTTTCCTCCTCTTGAATGGCTATAAATCGAACAGTTTTCAAGATATTTGAAAAAATCAAAAAGTGTATCACTAACAAATAGTTAACATATTCCATTAAAAATGTTTTAAAAATGCTTTAGCCTATTATATATTATCACACAAAGATAGTCCGCCTGGGCTTTTAAGGGTTAAGTGTGTTGTTGTATAGAGAATTAATATTTTATAATTTAATGATTTTTAAATTACAATTGAATTTCATTTTTAATATACTTATAAAAATTTTAAAAAAATCGTATTACTAAAGTGGTACATACTTAGAAACTTTTTTAATTTTTTTTTTCTTAAATTTTACAAAAGGCTGGCTTTAGATTTATCTAACAATACTTATTAAATTTAATAGAATCCTGTTAAATTATACAGGTTTTGCATATGAACAATTAAATTGAATTTAATTATTCCAGATTTGATACCAAAAATCACTTTTAACCATATTTTATTGCACCAAACTTCACTTTGAGTAGATTAGTTTTGAATTACATTAATAGTAAAAAAATATTATCAATTAGAACCGAAAAATAATTTGATATACCAGGTGTGTAATTATGAAATCGGAATTTGCGCTTAGGTGCCGCTAGATGTCGATGCAGTTACCGAGACATGTCAGCGGTGTCTTATTATTGTATGGATAGCCAACAAAGATTTCCAACTTAAAATAACCTGAGTTTCATTCAGTAGCATTATTTAATTAGAGATAAACCTGTCGAGTTTTGCGCCAAGAAATTACGATTCACGAACAACAATTTTTGCAATATTATTGAGCAAGAACTAAGTAACCGAAAGTTATGAAATTTGGGTGGAAGTTTATGGTGAGAACATACTCTATCTAAGCAATCAAGCCGGGAGTGGTTTCCATGATTTTAAATTGATGATGTTTCACTTGGAAGACACGGAGCGCCGAAAAAGGGAAAATTTATATTTTGAGGAGTTTTTCGAACAAATGCGTCACAAATGCAAGAAATTGCGGGTAAAGCATTTGGAGACACTGGCCAAACCATTTCCCAATATCTGACCGCAATGAAAATGATCCGAAAGTAAGCAACAGGGTGTTTTATTATCTACTTAAGCAGTGAAAATTCAACGACGTTTTAAGGTCACATTTTGCGGGATAATTAAAAACATACCCAGAAACGGTCAAATGAAAAGTCATTTTCTTACGCCTGTACTCCCTATATAAATTATTACACCTTCCGATTACCACTTGTTTAGATAAATGCAACTTGGCGTGACTGATCAGGATTTCGCCAATTTCGAAGAAGTTAAAAAATGGCTCAATGAATGGTTTTGCTCAAGGGACAAAGACGTTTTTTTAATAAGTTTCTTTGTGTCGTATCATTACAATAAACGTGTTTTTTCCGTTTTCATAATTACACAGCTAGTATTATTTTAAATATAACTAAAAACCGAGTCCTTAAAAAGTTAAAAGGGAATTATTAGATTTTTTAATCAGTTCTTGTAAGCTTGATCAGGATNGACGTTTTTTTAATAAGTTTCTTTGTGTCGTATCATTACAATAAACGTGTTTTTTCCGTTTTCATAATTACACAGCTAGTATTATTTTAAATATAACTAAAAACCGAGTCCTTAAAAAGTTAAAAGGGAATTATTAGATTTTTTAATCAGTTCTTGTAAGCTTGATCAGGATCACTAAAATATTTCTTTAAAAATAAGTACGGGTTATGTGCCGCACCGCGCAACGAACAAGGTAATAAATACCGCACCTGTTCAAAAAGGCTTTTGCCGGTGGAATGTTGTTCGAGGGGCAATTGTCCAAGTGGTCAGATTTACAATTACTTTAGAAGAGTAATAAAAGATTAAGAGCAATAATCCTGTACAGTGCAATACAGTTGTTATTGCTCATTTAGGCTCATTGCGGAAACAGGTAATAAAAACGAAGTTACTGGAGTAATATCTGCAGTGTTTATTATACAACAATTCTTTTACTGGCTCTACAGTTTTTATCCTTATGTTTTTTCTCCATAAATACATTAACAAATTTTGGAAAAAAGTTAAAATAGACACATTTTTCATTTTTTTTGTATACTTGGACCCATTAATTTTATCTGTACAATTCTGTTGAAAAATAAATTATAGCGTGTGCACACCGAAAAGTCAT
>JXOV01012726.1:5732-18031 GCA_001014945.1 Clogmia albipunctata
GAGGATATATTTTTGCAAATTTGTTGTGGTAAGTGTTANTTTGTGATAGAATTAACCTACTTTATAAAAGCGTGGGATTTCCAATCTTATAACCAGATCCAAGAATGATACTTAAATTATGAAACTATTTTTCGACTTTTGCCATATATTGAAAATTTAATTAGATATAATACAACAATTTTCCAACAAAAAAAAACAAACCTATAAACCAATTAAGCGTATATTAATGTTAAAAAGTCATATTCTTTGGCTTTTTGTACTACAGTGAATGTTTTTGGTTTGCCAGCGCCACACACTGTTTTGCACAATGAGATTTTAGATATCGTTTGAAAAGTAATTTTTATTTAAATATGTTAAATTTAGTGCAATTATTGGTTCAATGCATCTGCCTTATAGTCTAGCGAAGCGAGTGCCTTAAAGATGGCTCGAGTGNTGTCAAATGGTGGGAGTATGTGTTATCAACGATGAAGCCGGGTTCCAGGCCGTATTAGCTGGAGCTAGCGTTCAATTGGTTGTCGTAGACTTTACAGCAAAATGGTGTGGACTCTGCCAAAGAATCGCCCCATTCTTTGAGCAACTACCAGCCTAATTTCCGAGGACAGTATTCCTAAAGGTCGATGTGGATGTTTGTGCAGAAACCGCAGCCGCTCAACAATATTGGTACTTCCGAGATAGAGGGTGGAGATGAAGACTACAGACAGGGGTTAATGGATCTTACAACGTTCATTCAAAAGAAGGATTGCANATTTATAATAAACCATCATATTGTCGTTAATAAATAAATAATAATAAAAATAAAATGAGCGACCTGACTGGATCCGTTCACAACCAGTTAAGGTGCTATTAATTGACTAATAATACTTTGAAATCAAATAGTCAATCTTATTCTTTGACGACGGCACAACAACCGTAATCAAATTTTTCAAATACCCCCCTATATATTCATTTGCTAATTTTTTTACATTTGACAATTGAGTATCGAGTCTATGAATCATCCTTAATAATATGATTAGCCNTTTCAACCAAGCCGTTAAAATGCGACTAGAGCACTACACTCATACAGTCATGACTATTGTTTTTTCAGTGAATTAGTAGTCAATTAAAAGCACCCATCCGTTTTTATTTATATTTGCGCCATTACTTATTTCATAATTCGCTATGAATATTATTTTGCAATGTTATTAATATACACGGGGAATCTATTTTGTTGTTAAATGTATTTTTAAACAAATATTAGTCACAGAATGTTGTTATTAGAAANAGATTTGGCGTATCTCTTCGTTTCCATGCACTCCATCCAAGTTGTCTGGGATCGAACGAAAGCGGCCGGAATATTATTTTTTTGCAGATGTATTTAAACAAATATTAATCACAAATGCTGTTAGTGAAAACGAGTAATGAAATTCGAAAGAAAACAAATGATCAGGGCTCGAGCCTGAATTCTGTGACAACGCCAACGCTTTAACCAATTGCGTTACAAGAATTAAAAGCCCAAACTTTTAAGAAAATATGGTCTTGATCATTTTTTAGAAGAATTAAAAAGACAAAAATTCAATCAATATTTTTATGATTCATAAAACGTATTCTTTTCAAAAAAGAATTTGGTAGCAATCTCTGGATTACAAGTTATTTTTGCCACAGGCTTCAATGTCAGCAAGAAATTGGGCAACACACTTTCCAAGACCACTTCCCTTCATCACACATGCAAGCGCTTTTGTTGCAGCTTTTACATAGCACCAAATTGCATTACCTAAGAAAAAACACCATTAGATAACAATTTTCATATGAAAATAGTAACTCTTACCCCGAGAGTGCATAGTATGGTCTAAACATCTACGTAAGTCATGACGATCATATCTATTATTCACTACACAACGAATAGCTAAAGAAAAAGGTAATCAATTTATATTATGAAAACGTTTTTTTTTGTTGAACATACCCCTTCTCTCAACGGATGTGTCTACATATGCCATTACTTGGCATACGACCACAGCGAAGAGGACAAAAACGAACAGGAATCGCATGTTGATTTGGATTTAGTGTTCAGTGAGAACTAATTTTTAACCCGAAATGTTCAACCATATATAGTTTGAACAATTTTCAGATACAACTATTCTAGACTTTTAAAATCAATTACATTTAAAATCTAATCATTGTATATGGACCAAAACTCATTTAATTAACAATTAAAAATGTATGTCAAACATTAATTACAAGCTTATGAAATCATATTGCTAGGCTATTAGACTTAATCAAATATTAAATTACTTACAATTTTCAATTATAAATTAAGGTTAACTATAATTAAATGTCGTTTTACACTTTAATTTTAAGGCAATTTATAATGTAAATTAAATGTTATTTGAATAGAGGCAATAATTTTTGTTCGTTTCTATTAATTTGAGAAAAACAAAAAACGTAATTAATTTTAAGCTTATTCTCAAGGATGTTGCGGATGTCGATTTGGTCACATCCAAAAAATATATTGAATACTACCATATAGTCGATAACTACCTAATAACTTTTAGCATGACCCTTTGTACTAATATCGGCCTAACAATAACTATCAATAAAATATAAGGGATTCTTGTACACCTTCAGTAGAAAACTTAACCAATCTTTCAGCACAGTCCAAAATGATCAATTATTGCTGGACATGTCCACAGAGGCAATTTTAAAACATTTGACGGTACTCGGTGTTAGGTACTCAAATTAGGTTTAATTCGCTCTCTTGATCGTGTGTAAGGGATGTTTTTATGTTTTAAGACCCTAAATAATTGGCATAATGAACTCTGATAAGATATTAGAACAAAATCCAAATAAACGAGTGAGTCTACGACAGTTTTTCGTCAATGAAGCCATACTTCTTAGTATGAAAAACGCACTACAAACCAGGGAGCAAGAAACACCAGGTTAGAAGGATTTATTTGAATTCTTTGGAGGTATTCTGATTCAGATTCAAGAACTTTTATAACCGTAAAAACCAGATTTGATTCCTTTAGACCGTAAAACCTTTCTTCTCTTTTTGTCGAGAATTTCTGATTTTACTGATTCATTTGGTAATGGTCTTACTGGTCTAAAAGAAGTACTTTTATTCTTTGGACCTACAATATTTAGTTTTGTTCCTATTGATGATTTCGGATCATATAAGCACTAGTATCAATTCCTAACCCTTTTCTAATTCCTTAACTGGCTTAAATGATTTTATTTCTAAATTGGCATTTATCATTTATGTAGATGCTAAATAAAAGGCTTCTGGAATATGTTTCATATTTATTCTAAACTCTAATGGCACTGTACGAGGTCTGTCTCAGAAAAGTCTTCAATAGAAGTCCTCAAGTTATATTTTTTATTGTCTCCTATGAACTCAACTCATTTGATTTAGCGATTCTTGGATTTTGTTTACTAATTTTAAAAAATTAATTTTCTAAAGGTATGCCAAAAAATCCTTGCTTATTTGACCCACAATTAAGCACAGCCGGTTGTTGTTTTTTTTAAGTTAAAATTCTTAAAATAATTGAATTGGGTCATGTCTAGAGAATTAAAAAGATAAAACAACATTTTGTAGTCTAATTCGTCTAATTTGCCATTATAATGGAAGAGAACCAGAGAACTCATGTCTAAAGGGCATTTTCTCTCTCATTTTATTCTGAAATACGGAGTTGAATATGTCCAAAACTTCGGAATAATAAAGCCCTGTTATCCTTTCAGCTTAACTCAGGTAATTGACTTTCGCCATTTCTTGCTAAACCCCCAAAAATGTATCCATTTGTTTTTGGACGTTTGTGTAGTATTTCTCTGCTTAGGAACACATTTGCCAAATACACTTCAATTGTCGACTGTTTATGCATTTTATTAGCTTTCAATAAACTAGTGATTTGACGAAAATCCTGAATAAATAATTATTTAGATTGTGAATAAACTGCATCAAATATTACTTAGAAGATGTCTCACTTTATGTCTATTGCAAAAGTGAGAGATTGCGGCACTATTTGCGCGGACAGATGTCTCATTCACAGTATTCATTCATAATTAAATCTATGTAGTATTTTTAGATGTATATCTCAGCTATATGGAGCGTAGTTTTACTTTTTTCTCCATGGGAGTCGTTTTAAGGGTTCTTCAAAACTCGGCATTCCCAATAAAACACGATGGATCAATTTTAACGATAGTCATCGAATGATTAGGATCCCCCTAACAGTATCTAAGAGATTTTTGATTTTGGTAAATGATTTCCTTTCCAAAATCAAAAATCGAATCACCGAACGATATTGCTTTTTATTAAATTCTTCAAAATATTGTCGAAACAACCGCTTTCACAAATGATTAAATCAAAAGTACTTGTCTGATTTGGCTGAAATTTTAACTATACTAGTTAAGGATAATGCTTTAAACAAATAAACATTCAATTTCGGATATCAACGCCATTCGGTTTGAAGGCTGATTTAATGTGAAACAGCCCTCTTATCACTTTCTTTAAACAAGAAATGATTTTACTAATTTTCTTAAAAGCTTTTTGCAAGGTTAGCTATTAATTTTCTCGTAGCTGTATACTGATAATATAAACACTTTTTAGGGTAAAAATAGAGATTAATTAATTTTTTTTTATTAAATACAAATTTTTAATAAAATAACGAATAATTCTCTGTTGATTTCAAATCATATCCCTATACATTTCATAAAATCTTCAATCAACATATCCTCACACTCAATTATTGGTACATGGGGAGGACAGGCTCTTAATTTGTCTATAGTCCTGGTGTAACACCCACCGTCTAAAAGCCATGAAAAGAGAATTAGAAACTTAAATTCGAAACAAAACTATATTCATACCATAAGGCATTGCTTGACACAGGGCCACCCCGAGAAGGATTAGAACGAACACGAATCGCATTTTAGAACAAACTGAATTCAAAAAAATATTTATTCGAGAATTTATAGTGATTTTGAATATTAAACTATAAAGTTGTAAAAAAGTTTCGATTTTTGAGTTCGTAATTTTAAAACTATATATTGAGTAATTACTTTTTAAATAATATATTTAATTAAAAATAATATCTTGTTTTTAATATCGTATATAGATAAATGATCTATAAAATTTAAGTCTAATTAAAACTTTTAAGAACTAAATTACAATAGTTATTACAATAGAGTTATAGACCTCACTCACATACCCAAATACATTTTCTCTACTTTATGCTTAAGAAAGTGGATAGGATATATGGCAACTGCTCACTAGGGCAGTATAGGTCAGATACAGTATATAGGAGAGCTTTAGTATTATATAAGATATGGACAATAAGTACGAAACTGTAAAACTCGAGAATAAGCAAGTACAAGAAAAAGTGTTGTTAACCTGATTTAAACTATTCTAGAAAAAATGTGTTCTTGACCTTTTTATAGGATAGTACTAATAACTCAGAAATTAAATTTCAAAATTTTCATGTTTTATTAATAATAACCTTGTTTGTAAAAAAAATTAGGTCAAGCTTAATGTTAGAGGGTATAAGAAATTAAGAAAATATATGTTTTAAAAGCGTTCCAGTTCGTTTCAACACAAACCTTATTATTGTGATAAAATTAAATTATAATTCTATCTAGAGCATAACAAATATTAGAAATTCAAATTATAATTAACCTCGTAATAAAAAAGAAAAATACAATTAATCATTTTTTTAATCTAAATTAAGGTCAACTTTTATCGAATTAATTAATTTTCGAGCAATTAACTGCTTAACTGGAACAGCCACCTTGACACGGTGATCAACAAGGCCATAAGGGCCCTGTGGACCTGCCGCAGTTATTGTGGTAAAACCTGGGGACTAAATACAAAGATGATGTACTTCATATACACATCAAGGATTAGGCCTATTGTAGCCTACGCCAATGTGGTGTGGTGGCCCAAACTGTTGCAAAAAACAGGAATTGACAAATGCAACAAGCTACAACGGCTGGCTTGTCTATCAATAACGGGTGCAATGAGAACATGTCCAACAGCAGCAATGGAAGCTATTGTAGAATTAACGCCTTTATATATACAAAGAACCGCGACAAGCGAAGTTAAAATAAAGATTATGTATGGCCAAAGACAACCCGGAAACGGGATCACACGGCGATGACGGACAAAATCCCAAATAGATCGCTAATTGGCACAATTTCTGATTCTACGATCAGAAATTTTTATTTCGGAATAAATTTGAAGTGGAAATCCCAGACCGAGCCGCTTGGTCTGAGATACATAAACACAGAAATCCTAATTCCCTAATATGGTACACAGATGGATCTAAGACTGAAAAAAGCCTAACTGGTATTGGAATATATGGTCCAAATACCAGGATATCAAAATCCTTAGGCAAGTGGCCTACAGTGTTTCAGGCTGAAGTCATAGCAATCATGAAGTGTGCTGATATTATTATCCACAAAACACCAAAGGGTATGAAAATTATAATCTATTCCGACAGCCAAGTTGCAATTAAGGCACTGGCGTCAAATAGATTCAAAACTTGTCCAAGAGTGCTACAACATCCTCCAAGACCTGTCGGTGCGCAACAAGATTACTATCTGTTGGGTGCCGGGTCATTCAGGTTTAGAGGGAAACGATAAAGACGATGAACTAGCACGCCACGGGTCATCGACCCAAATGCTAGGACCTCAACCTTTCTGTGGAATCAGCTGGTCCACAGCAAAAAGTGAAATCAGTTCTTGGATTATTGTACTACGAAAGCAGTACTGGGAGTCTGAGACAACCATGTGGGCCTCCGACAATCCAAAAACCTCATAAATCCTGGGAGGCACCTGCAAGCTTAGCAGGAAAGTCGGTTGCAGTAAACTATTCAACTGTTCAAGTACTTTAGAGTTGTATCAACGAACTCGTGGCTTGTCAACTATCTCGAAATGATGATCAAAGTTATTTGGATTGCGATTATTCGATAATGGCGAATAGAGGATCCTACATAATGAGAAGGTCTATGATCGGTACCAGGATGACGACGTGCTGAAATTTGTGGAATTAAATAAATTGCGAATAACAGGACATGTTACCAGATTGAACCAAAAAACTAATGGAAGCACGGCTGGCAGGAAAGAAACCAGTAGGCAGACCCAGGAGACGGTACGAGCACGATACAAAAATTAATAAAGCAGCTGATCAACTTATTGGATTGGAAAGAGGTGGCCATCAATAGACAACAATGGAGGGAGAGAATCATAGAGGCAAAGGGCCGGCCCTTAAACTTATACAGATGCAGAATTTATTGCAGTTCAAAATAATCTTCAGATAAAATTTTGCAAGCGATTCTTAGCACTACGATACGTTTTGTGATAGAGCTTTTTTCATGACACAGGAAAGGGTTCTCTGAGTTTTTAAAAACAATAGACACAAGTACAGCTGACAACTGTAATAATATGGGTTAATTATGAACATATTTCTCATATTTCACAAAATATTTCTAAAAATGAATTGAAATTCGACTAATTAGGTCATGACAACGGAAGAGGTGTGAAACAGTGAAGTCATGACAAAAGTGCAATATTTTCCTCGACAAATGGAGTCGATTTATTGTGTAATATGATGTCGATTCTGTCCAAAAAATCGGGGTAACTAAGCCCTATTATCCTTTTAACCTATTTTAGGTAATTAAAGCTGATTCTACCCCATAAAACTCCATAAATTATATTCATCTCCATTTCGGGCAATTGGGTAGTGTTTCCCTGTTTAGGAACACATTTGTCGGGTACAGTCCATTATTCCTCTGATCATGCCCTTTTAAATTTTCTCAATATAGTATCATGGCTTATGAACCATCCCGAAATGATGAATAAAGCCAATGGCATTGTGATTAAACTAAGTCAAAATACTACTATAAAATAGTCTCACTGTGACTTGTTGCAAAAGTTAGAAAACGCGGCACGCTTGGCGTGGACAGATACTTCATTCTCAATTTTCATCTAGAATTTAACCTTAGCCGTTTTTTAATATGCCTACTTTAAATCTGAGGCCTACTTATACGACGTTCTGAGGTTCTTCACTTGATCCTGATTGGGAGCCGTTATTGGCGCTCTTGGACATGGTTAAACAAAAACAAGCGTAAGACCACGATGGAACCTACTAGGTCAAATTTGAAGATTGCTATTTATTGGCAAGAGTCCTCTTGAGCAGTATCCAGAATATCTTTGATTTCGATAGGCGAATTCCTTTTTAAAATCATGAATCGAATCACCGAACGATATTGCTCTTTCTTCATTCTTGAAACTACTGCCGAAACGTTCACTTTCATAAAACAAAACTATTCGACTAATTTGGCTAAAATTTTAACAATAACAATTTAAAACAAAATTGTAAACAAAAATTATTCCTTTTGGAATATCATCGCCTATTGGCTGAAAAGGATGACACTTTTCATATCCAGGATATTTATTACCTTGCGACCGAGATTAAGTCTCCCATTAAAATATTTTTCTTGAATAGACATTGAAGAAGATTCCAAAATTGTCCTATAAGGACGATTTATAATAGGTTTTTAAATAAAAAAAAAGGTTTTTTTATCTAAGAAAATAATGAAGAACTTAAAGTTGGGTCAAATTGCTTAAAAATTTCTTCTTAACCTGACTGACTTTACACCCCGGAAGAGTAAAATTTATTTGATAATACATAAAAAATACATAAAAAATACATAAAAATAAAATTTTCACCAAATATATTTCTTTATTGGTTCAAATTCGTAGTCCACAATAGAAATGTACTATTCTTGGCAAGCTTTAATATCGGCTATCACTTGAGGTACGCATTTTGTGATTGGCTCTTTATTGAGACAGGAGAGAAATTTTTTTAAGGCTTTAACTATGCACCAAAAATCGTAACCTCCTAGCCGATGAGGACCTAAGCATTTTTGGAATTGACGTTCGGAGTGGCTATTAGCCGCGCAATCCACCACTGTTAAAAGAATTTAATTAAAATATTTTTTTATAAATTTATAATAAAACAAACTTTTCTCCATTTTGAAGGTATCGTGGGCCAGTACTTGGCACAGGGCCACAGCGAATAGGACAAAAACGAACAAGAATCGCATGTTGGTTTAGATTTTGTAGTCACTTGGAACTGATTTAAACTCTGATTTATTTCGCATTATATAGCTAAAAAACTTCAAATACCATTATGTGAATAACTTTTCCAATCTTCTCAAATTCAATTATATTTCAAATCAAATTATTCTATATAGACCAAAACCATTTTAATTAGCAATTAAAAATGTTTGCCAAACATTAAATAAATTAAATTATGAAAACATAATAATTAGTTTCTACGCTTAATCAAGTATAAAATTACTTGCATATTTTAATTATAAATTAAGGTTATCTATAATTAAATGTCATAAATTTTTCACTTCTATTTTCTGGCAATTTAAAGTATAAATTCAAAATCAATCGAACAGGAAATCCATATATTTATTTTTATGGGTTTACATTAATATTAAGTATAATTTATTTCTTAATTAAATTTGAATAATGACAAACCACAAATAAAAATTTATTACAAAATTAACAAAAACTTTTATTAAAACTATTGCTATCACAAGAAAAATTAATATGAGGATGTTAAAGATTAATAAATAATATTTCCCACAACATTCCGGTATGGAACTGAGGGTAGTCTCAACCTCGACCAACGGGTGTTAAACTTTCCATGACTATTTATTTTCAGTGTATTAGTAGTAAATTAATAGCACCTAGACCGGTTGTAAACGGATCCAGTCAATCCGCCCATTTTATTTATTTCTTTGCGCCATTACTAATTTATAATTTGCTATGAATATTATTTTGCAATGTTATTGATATACACAAATGGGGAAACTTTTTTTCGCGCTGAAAAATGTCCGCCCGGGATTTGATCCCACGACCTCGAGGAGGCAGTCAAGGATACTAACCACTAGACCACAGAAGCGGACTAGTTGTTAAAGATGTTAAAGATTATATTTAAAAAAACATTATTTTTCGCACACTAATCAATAAATTGCCTACAACGTATTATTGATTCTTATTGTATTGTTTTAATGATAAAAGAATATTGAACAAATTCTTAACTTTAAACCAGGATCACGAATGATGGGCTTAAAGAGGACGCGCTCGCAACTTTACGTGCATCCAGGATCTCTGCGCCGAGAGTTCGAATCGATAGAAATCGGTTCAAAAAAGGTAAGTAAGACTAGAATGAGCCATAAAATTGAGTTCGAGATTTGGTCAAACCCACGACTCGTCCTGTTACACGGTACATGTACCCTTAAAAAGGAAAGGTAAAAAATTATAATACTCCAGTCTGCTCTTCGTCTGAATCTCTGCATATTCGACCGATTTCATTCTTTGCGTATTGTGCTTTTCGCTTCTTCAGCTCGAAAAAGAACGTATTTTTGGCTTAGGATCATGGGTTTATAATGAAGAATTTGACCTTTTTCAATTCTTCCGGTCGAGCGCCCGTGATAGACAAAATTAGACTTAATCAAATGAGAATCGAAACAGTAGTGGAAAAGATTCAAAGAGAATAGTTTCAATTTTTTCTTATCTTTTATAACGGGCGTGCTTAGTCAGCTTTATCATAATTTACTATGGTGTTAAACTTACCTAGAGCAAGCTTG
Organism: Clogmia albipunctata; assembly: GCA_001014945.1. Classification (NCBI taxonomy): domain Eukaryota; kingdom Metazoa; phylum Arthropoda; class Insecta; order Diptera; family Psychodidae; genus Clogmia; species Clogmia albipunctata. The sequence continues at coordinate 16,361 of JXOV01012726.1, forward strand.
ATCATAGCGCACTTACAAAAGAAGAGTGCTTAACATTTCATAAGGGACTTTTACGTTCACTGTTCAATAACCAAATTAAAGGCCCTCTTTTTTAGAAAAAGGTCGTTCTCTCTTAACTAATTAGGTAATAAATTTTAACAATATAAAAAATGTAGTTAATTTAACCCACAGAGAATAAATATTATAAAATATATACGAATACGTAAAACTGCTTTGTTTTGGTAGTTTGGGCGCCTGGTTAGGGATTATAGCGATTATTCAATAATGATTCCTTCGAATGCTCTTGATGAACATTAAGATGTGACAAAACAAGTGTTAAAGCATTTTAGTAACATAAAATTGATATAGCACTCAAATGTCTTCTGTCAAAATCTTTTTATAGCACAAATGCTTGAAAGAAGAAAAAAAATTCAACGAATTCAGCTAATTTATGTGCAAGTTCTTTTGGTAATGGAGTTTTAACTGTAAAATATGACACCAAACATAAAAATTTAACATTTTATGTATTCGATTCTCTCTCAGTAAGGTATTGGATTTTTTAAGTTAAAAAATATCCAAATATTACAGTTTGTGCCGTATAAACTAAAAGCGGTTTATGAATATTTTTTTTAAATTCAGTGATTGGTGCAAAGAAAATGAAGTTTAACAAAATACCGATCACAGTAAAACTGACATATTGGAATTATTTTTTCAATATAAGGACGTTCTGTACTTTTGCTAGTTTACCACAGTTATATTTATAAGCAACAAAGTTATGGAACAAGATATATTTCTACAAAAAGCAGAATTTTTAAGATTTTGGGTTAATTTATTTTAAAAATTTTGTATAAAAACAGTGGATAAGCATTATTAAAGACACGGACCTTCTTTAAAACACTCACCACGCTCGTGACTTTAGAGAACCCTTATGATTATAATGCCTTAGCATTATAATATTAGACTCACCACTCTAGGACACACTAGTACAGTAAAGGTCTGGACAAATTATAGGAGTAGGTTTAATGTTAGTAATATGTACGGTTAGTAGCAAACTTCGGATCATACAACCCATCAGGGCAAGTTGTGAGGATGTTTTCTCTCTGCATTGTTAGCGAGTGTAAATATAATATAAATGTAAAAACATTACTCATCAATAAGATAAGATCACGAATCCATCAAAGTTCCTTGCATCATTTGCCGTCTATTTTAAAAACATTTTAAGCTCATAGCATTATGCGGCACTTGATGAGCAAGCCCCTAATTTCGAAGAGCTTAAGTTCGCCAAGACAGTATATTCAGGTGTTTTAAACACATTTTTATATAGATATACAAGCTGGACCCGGCAAACGTCGTCTTGCCAGCTCGTATTATTTTAAGAAAATATAAATTCAGCTAACAAAGATATACTAAGCAATATAGGTTTGAGCCGATGAAATTATAATTGAAAAGGGAATGAATCGTTTTAGGAAAAAAGCATCACACTACTATATATTCAAGTTAATTTCTTTTTATTTTATTATGAAAGACTGAATAGATTAATCCTTAAGGGCAAAGGAGTGGACAATGTTTTAAGTCTGTCCGTTTTGAACAAAATGTATGATTTTCCTTCGCGACTACATGCCAAGCTAAACCCGACAACCGTCTTTTTTTATTATTTTAAGGAAATATTTATTTAGTTAACAGTACGGGTCT
>JXOV01012745.1:412-11010 GCA_001014945.1 Clogmia albipunctata
TGTTGTTGGACACATGTCCATAATATGTGCCATTGTTTGATATTCTGCGCCACAACTGCAGCCCGGATTGCTAACCATCCCCCACTTCGATAACATGTAGTTGCATCTACCATGTCCTGTCCTGAGCCTGGTTAGGTTGCACCATTGTTTCCGTGGTAGTAGAAGCTCGTTCTTTGTACAGCCAACGAAGTCAAAGATGGTCGAACACAGTCCACAGCTCTCCCAAGCAATGATCGGATTGAACTCCAACTCTTCCAATTCTTTAGCCAGTGATAAAGATGGGTGGCGAGATTTCAGTCTATTTCTAATATGATTTTTCAAATCATTATGCAATGGCAATCTTGGATCTTGAGTAGTCTTTCTGTATTCTTTTAGTAAAGCTGACTCGAATATAGAAACTGGCAATTATTCAAAAAAACATACTTTCCTACATTAAAATTTTATAAAAGAAGAGATTACTATAAGCAAGAAAACATAGAATTCATAAAATCTGTCTTTATCATTTAATTGCTTCTTATTTCATTAATATTTCACCGCCGTTTTCTTGGGCAAATGTACTTAGGCGTAAATCATTAATTTAGGATTAATTTAAACGATTTCTATCCTTTCCAAACCCATAAGACTGATTGGTAGGATGTCCTCAAAGAACTATAATATTATTATTTGAAAACCAAATAAATTTATTCAGGTTAAAAGAATTTGAACCTGCCACAATGTTGTAAGCTTGGCTCTGGGTTTGTGGTGGCGATTGATTAACTTCTAAGTCAATACGGTACACTTTCACTGGTCACGAATCGCAAGAAGCTGGGAAGAGGAGGAAAGGTATGGTAAACGGACGGTTTTTTCATATATGTTGCATACCAACAATTGCCTTTTCGAATCGAATCGTTGGCAGGCTGGCCTGTTTTTGCCTCGACTCTCTGGTGGAAGTCGAATTGTCGTTGCAGCAGCGAGCGGCATTAAAATAATGTATGCCTGTGTGGTAGGCAGGCTATGCTTTTGGCGCATGTACTTGATCGCATAGTTGAATGTACTACGACGACGACAACGACTACGGCTGAGCGGCAGCAGCAGCAGCATTATTTCAGTGGATGCAAATTGGGGTCAGGTAGAAATTCCACTTTAAAGCGGTAGACAATAATTACAATAACTTTTGAAGACATAAATCAAATGCTATTCTATTTGATTTATTCGAATAAAACGAATTTGGATTGTGTGTGTTGGTTACGAAAATGTTGCCAATTCTCGTCGATTGGATGAATAATGGTGTGTACAGTAGAAATGAAATCGGCAAATTTCCAAAAATAGTCGCGGAAAAACAGTTTCGCCCGAATGGAACCTGGATTTATTCTTGGGGCTTTTGAGCATTTTATTTATTTGTTGGTTCGAAATCGATAAGATAAAACTCTCATGTGCTCGTTCGTAGTTTGTATTATTACAGTGTGTTCAATACCCAGTTTACAATGGCCGTTTGCCCGTTATCAAAACCCCTGATATCGATCGGAAATCACAACAGAATTTTTGGTGACGCGCAATTGTGGGAATTGTTAATTGTTTTATTGTACTTACCTCGGTTTGGTCAAATGGAGTGTTTGATATACTTTTGAATTGATTTGGAGTGTTTGTGTTGTTTGAGGTGTGTAAATTGAGACGGAAATATGCAAATATTGATGCACATCTTTTTCACGATGTTTGCTTTTGGGATTTAAAATCGAAATGCTCTCAAAGTTCAATGTCAAATACCATTTTGTAGAAAACGTTTTCAAGGCCAGTTTGGAAAAAATGTATAATAATTTTGATAAGAAAGTGAACAACTCAATAAATCACGAAACATCTCTATTTTATAGCTAAAAATAAATGTCAAACTACTTTTTTTGCTTGAATTGGATAACCGATATTGCAAGATTGATTGCTAACACAGATTTATGCTTTGTTGATGGTGATCTCTGTTTTATTTATATAGAGGATATTTTTACATATTTCAAAAATAGAAACATCTGTTTCTAATCTAATTTGAAATTACTTCTTGTTATTCATTAAAGCATTTTCATGAAGAAGAAACAAGAACAAAAATCAGTTAAAACCCCATTTCATCATTTCGTTTATTATTTTTAAATGTGTTTGTGACTGAAATTTTCATACGAATTTCATAGTGCAATTCAAAATCAATCTTAGTAATCAACTTGCTTCATTCACAGAATTGACAATTTGTATACATTGCTTACAAGAAAATGGCGTCTTAAAAGGTCATTGAATTTTCAAATTGAAATTTTGTCCTTTAAATACTATTGAAACAAGATGCTGAAGATGTGTCCTTAATAAAATACACGCAGTTATCAGACTTTCTAGTCAACCTTCTTTAAATTTGAAGTTTTCCTCAATCTTAATTTAAAGTCATTGATTTGTGTAATGGTATTGATTTCAAGTAAAATATATTTAGAATTTCAGTGAATTTCCATTGCTTCCAGTCAAAAATTTGTCGTTTCTTCTTCATGGGGATGCTTTAATAGTTTGTTACTAATCTAATATGAAATTATTTCTTTTATACATTATCAAATTTTGGAACGATATTTTCACATTGTTAGCTAGTTTTTCATTATTCTAATCAATGTTTAGCTGCTCAAGTTGAAATACCTGTAGCTTTGTTTGAAGTTTCTAATCAGAAAATGTATAAAATTTATGCCTTTACGGTATTATGTGGGGCTGATTCATACCGCACTCATAGTTCTTGTAGTAAATTGTTCATGGAAAAGTCAAACGTGTAATAGACCAGCTATTTATCACCGCACACTAGGGTAGTATAAGTCGGTACACGTAATAGAGAAGATTTTAAAAAAATAAGGACTGGTAATTGAGTTTTGGTTTTATTATCAATTATTGGTTCAATAATTAGCTATTTAATAGCAAATTAAATTTTATCAATAAATATTTCTTTACAATACTATATATCACTATACAGATAAAGATTATTAGATGGATTGTACCAAATGTCACCTGAATTGCAACCTGTTAGGTCTATTGTGTATTTGTCCATGTGTTAGATTTAAGATTCTAAAACCTCATCTAGCGGTTAGCACCCTAGACTGCCTCCTCGAGGTCGTGGAATCAAATCCCGAGCGGATATTTTTTTTGCGTGAAAAGTTTCCATTTGTGTATAAATAAATTTTCCCTTTCAATTCCTGTAAGGAACATGGGGGTCTCAACCTCAACCAACGGGTTTTTCGGTGATTATTTGTTTTCAGTGTATTATTAGTCAATTAATAGCACCTAGACCAGTTGAAAAAGGACCTAGTCAATCTTACCCGCCCAGGGATCGAACCCTTGACTCCGATGAGGCAGCCGAATGCGTTACCACATCGGCCACAAGACAGATTATTTTCCATTTGTGTATAGTATATTAATTACATTGCGAAATAATATTCATAGCGAATTATAAGTCTAGGTGCTATTAATTGACTAATAATACACTGAAAACAAATAGTCGTGAAAAGTCTAACACCCGATGGTTGAGGTTGAGACTACCCCCGGTTCCGTAATGGAATGTAGTGGGAAAAATTACTATTATTAAAACCACCCGAGAAAAGACCTCTTTCCTAAATTTGCCCTACACTTAAACAAGATGTGTTCTGTAGTTTCATCTTCTTCTAAGGATAGCCTACAGATGGTCTCATCTGAAAGAGTCATTTTATTTAAATGATAACTGACAGGATAGTGTCTTGCTAGGAAACCAAATAGTCTTCTAACATCTGTCTCTTAGGAGCTAAGGGATTATAAGGTTTTTGGATTGCCGTAGGTTCACGTGGATCCGGTACTGTTTCCGCAGTACAATCATCCAAGAACTAATTTCTCTCTTTACTGTAGACCAGCTGATTCCACAGAACGGTTCGGGTCCTAGTATTTGGGTCGATGCCTTAAAACGTGTTATCACTATTCAAAAGATCTGTATTTTATACTTTAATATTCCTTTCAAAATAATTAAATATTCAGAGTTTCAAGCCTTAGAGACAACTCAAATAATTTTAAAATTTATATTTATCCATTAGATAAAATCTTAACCAATGCTAATTTTTGCCTAAACTTAACTATTAGAAATAAATCAAGTAATCTTTATTTCCCTTCCAATTAGATGAAGTAACAAATTGAGATATAGTGTTTTAATTGTCGATCATTATATTGAAATCTTTGAAAAGGCAACCAAAAATTCACGAAACCAAAATAAATTATCCATTTTATTTCAAATTCTGTATAAAAGCTTAAATTAGATTATCATTTCATTAGAATGCTGTTATCATTTGATTAAATTATCAGGACTGCCTGAAATGGTGTCGCTGGTTGGTTACTGGTTGGTGTGAGGGTTTGGAATGTTGAAGTGCGGTGGCGATGGAAAGAGACCAGCCAGTTGAAACAAGCCGCCTACGTGCCAATTAATGAGTGATTTGCGATTTAGGAGAGTTAACCAGACCAGTCCCCAATCGACCAGAGATCATTTTTCTCGATCCATTTGGAATGGCTTAAAGTAGTTATCTGTTTAGATATGGTCATTGAAAAGCTGGTCCCATTACCATTACCTTTGCTCTCTGGTTGAAGATTTAATTCATTCAGTCCAGACATCTGCTTAATGCCAGCACAAACAACTTTCGAACTGGCCATTAAAAATAAGCACTTTTAGATACGGTAGCGGTAGCGAAATGTTGCAATTTTGCAAAGTAGTAAATAAAAAAAAAATGCAAAAAAAGATAAACTGTTTTTATTATCGGGGGCTAATTGAATTACGAACTAACGAATGTGTGGGGAAAACTTGAACTTGAATTACTTTTTCGCAACAAAACAAACATTAAACGAATTAAATGCGAATTAAATGGCGCATTATAGGAAAGTGAAAGAAATGTCAATATTATTGCCGACTGATGAATATTTATTTGGTCAGTCACATTTGCGCGGGCTCTCGGTGTTGTGTTGTTCACTTTCATTCAAGATCTCTCATATAAGCTGGCTGTGACACCACCGGCGAGACAGTGTCTGTCTCTTTGATTGTGTGAGCGGATGAGACAGGGGACAAGGTGTTTGCGATTAAGTTGTTGCTTTTCTTCGCATCATTTCAAAGTCGCGACTCTTATATGGGCGCGTTGAAATAAATCAGATAATTTCTTTCCGATAAATAAAAGAAAAGAGGAGTGAAGGAAAGAGCGCAAAACTATACTATCTTAATGCTATACAAGAAAACCGAAAGTTCACGGCGATTGGCAAAATGATGATGCGACAAGAGCGCGCGCTTTTGCTTGCTTGATAATGGCTCTTTCGTTTCACCATTTTTCAATTTATTTATTCCTTTGCTCTTTTATGGTCGCAGTGTGTCGGTCATCGCCAGTCTCGTCTCGATATATTAATATATGTGGACAGTGGAGTTTAATGTGTGAATCGTCGGCTGTCCACTACCGCTTAATTGCCAGTTCTTTCTCTCTCCACCCGTGTGGACAGGGCCGGTGTTGTTATGGTTGGACTTTTTTTTTTATTGGTGTTTAAATCCCAAAAACATGCATGTTAAAAAGCTAAGCCGCAGGCAAATTAGTTCTTTCTATTTTCTCTCCCAGGCCATTAGATTGGTTTTACTTGAAGAAATTTCGCTTGTACAGAGTAGAGACGTGATCATAAAAGAGCCGATCATCAACAATTGTCAACTCAAGTATGAGTACTAAAGAGATTTGTTCGAGTGGTTTTCTATTCTCAGTAAAGCGTGTGAATTTTAGTTTGGATTGAGAGTAATGGAAAGTTTGTAATTTAGGCTTTTTATATTTCGATTTATTAGAATTCACTAGTATTGCAATTTGAACATTCCTGATAAGGATTATGATGGGAAAGGATAAAAGTGTTTATTGACCCCGCCATTCAGCACCGCACATTAGGGTAGTATAAGTCTAATCACTTTAGAGGAGGGTGCGTTATTAATTGTATGAACGTTTAGTTTGGATTGTCAGCTAATTTTTTATAGACTAATGTATATTAATATATGAGATTTTAAGAATAAAATAAGATATAATATTGGCGCGCCAGCTAGAAGCATAGCATGCTAAATTTATACAAAAGCTAACGGTTTGCTGCGTTTCCAACTGCGTCTTACTGCGTGAGCTTTAAATGTATTGTGTCTTGAAATTACCAAATTGACACGTTCGCCATCTAGTGGAAAATTTTTGAAATCACTTTGGCAATAGTGATTTAAATTTAAAATTGAAATTTTGTCCTTAAAATGCTGTTCATATAGAATCCGGAAGAAGTGTCATCAATAAAACAATGACCTTCCTAAAATTTGAGTTTTACCAAAATTTTAATTTAAATCCTTTAATTTGCAATAGTATTGGTGTCGTGTACAAATATAATTTTAATATTATTATTTCTTTACGTTGTCGTTCTATACGGTTTAGCACTATTTTTTGGAAATTCAAGATTCAAATGAGTTTATTTTTATTTTGTTAGAATAATTTTTATTTATTAGTACTTATTTAACTAAGGGAATTTATTCTTATCTTATTTTAATTATCATACTTTTTAAGTTTTCGATTTTAAAAATTCCCAGCCTTTTTATTATTTTCATAAAAATCACCATAAAAATAAATATTTTATATAGTAGGTTTATCTAAATTAAAACAATATGTTAGAAATACTGGTTTGTATTTCCAACAAACATTTTTGTAGCCAGAGCTTCTTCTATAGATTGTTCCATCAACGTATGGTACATTATTGAATAAAGTATAATTCAATACCCGCAGACAATTACAAAACATGTAAAGACACAAAATTAGCACTTTGTACTAAAATATAATTTTTAATCGTAGTAGCTTAGAATGAATAAATATTTTGATGTTTTTCAACCCTTTTCAATAGAGTAGACTATGATTTATTAATCTTTTTTTTAAATTGAATGACAATAAAAGTTTTCTTAAATGTTAATTCTGGCTTCTAAATGTGGTTGAAATGATGAGTGATATCAAGGGAATATCTGGTCGATGTGGTAACGCATCCGGCTGCCTCTTCGGAGTCAAGGGTTCGATCCCTGGGCGGATAAGATTGACTGGGTTCTTTTTCAACTGGTCTAGGTGCTATTAATTGACTACTAATACACTGAATACAAATAGTCACCGAAATGTCGAAAACCCGTTGGTTGAGATTGAGACCCCCCCTATTCCTTACAGGAAATGAAAGGGGAAATTTTTATTTGATCAAGGGAGTATCAGTGGTGCATTGCAATGTGCTCTATTTCCGGGATATATGAAAAAATTCAAACCGAAACCTCTATTCACTTCACAACTTCGTCTCCTAATTTTGTACCGGGTTGTCTTCTTATTGTTTATTTCGCAAGAAATAGCCCATAAATATGCGAAATGTATAAAATCTTCTAAAAAGCTGGTTGGAAAAATACATAATTAAACGCTCGTATCTATTAGAAACTCATTTCATTCTTTTTCTAGAGCTCTACTCAAGTTTAATTATGGTTCATTTTTCCGACACGTTGTTTAAATAACTATTATTATTTCGTATTTGAACACACTGACCAAGCTGTAAAATGCATATTGAATTTTACAAATCTTGTCAATGGGGATTAAATTCATCCTAAAAAGAGATAGTCCGCGAACAACTAATTAATCATACTAACCTTACGTATTACTAATATTGAACCTCTCCTATAAAGTGGCTATACCTATACTACCCTCGTGTGCGGTGCCGAATGGCGGGTCATATTACACTTATATTCTCTCCAAACGCTCTCCAGATTATGTAAGGAAATTACTGTTAGGATAGCAATGAGTTAGTTAGAGTCAGAATTGCTGATAGGCAGGAAGAGATAGGGCGAATTACGTGGAGGGGTGTATGGCTGTCCATCATACACCTTATGACACGTTTTCGTACACCTGGACAATTATTTATATATTTTATATAATCCCCAAGCGGGTTCTGCGCCCACCAACCAATAACCAAAACAAAAAGAGAGGAGGAATTATCAGGTGTACAATTATGAAATTTCCGCGTTTGCTCTTTATTCGGTACGAAACTCGATATGTTGCCTGCACTGAGAATAAACATAATGACGCTCAATTGGCGCGAAACTATGGTGGTTTGACAGTCGAGATTGACACTTCACACTGTCAAAGTTTTATGACAATCGATAAATATTTAGGCTTGCGAGACATCTATGTTCTTGTACACCTGATATGAGTTTTATTTTTAATTTTTTTGACCGAATATAAATTGTAGATTCAAGAAATTTTTCTAATTGATTTTATTTAAAAGGAATTGCAATGATAGTCACGATAGAACTTAATCAGCTAATGATGAAAATGTATCACTATCGGAAAATAGCACACGTAAACCATTTATTTTATTTTTTTCTCTTTATTTTATTCTTTTCCATATTAATTTAACTAAGTGGAAACATGATATTTTTACAATGGTGTCAGTCATGAGCAGTAATTTGCAATTTTCTATAAATTGAGGAATATGTCGACGGCATCTGTTTCATATGAAATTAATTTGATATTATCGATTTCAATTGGAAATTTGTCATAATTACATTTCGATCTCTATTGCGTTGAAATTGAATTTAAATAGAAATTGATATTTTCCGTTTTACCTTTATGCAGATTCTTCCAATATTTCCAATATTTTAATTGAATCATTTGTCAAAGTCAATAAGAGAATTCTCTGTATGATTGGAAAATGGTCTTGAGCTGGAATAATGGAGGTTTTTATTACCAGTTGGATTGAATGTGTAAAACTGCTGTACGACCCTTGATTCCTGTCGTGGCCCTAGTCTTTGCATAGTGGATAGAGATGGTGGCTGGTGGTGATAATAGACAGCCAATGAATGCACACGCGATCTGCCGTTCTGTAATGATGAAACCGCTCCGGGCTGTGTTGCAGTGCAGAAAAGAACAGTAGTGTGTTTAATAGAAAGAAACTGAAAATTATTGAGTTGAGGTGCTGGCTGCCAATAATCGGTGTTTTCCAAAGAGATTTCTGCAATTTGGAATGTTTGCGGCAGACAAAGTGGCGGATAGGTTTTTTTTTATTATTGATCGATCGAGGATTGTGGGCCCATTATTATTCTGAACGGGTAGAGGCTGTGTAGTTTTGGTTTTCAGTTTTATTGAAAAGTTGAACGCGAATGATAATAAAGGCGGATAGAGAAAAGGGAAATTCTTCTCTATCTCTCTTCTATCTAGTGGAAATTGTGGTAAAGGGAAGGGAAATGTGGAAATNGGGCCCATTATTATTCTGAACGGGTAGAGGCTGTGTAGTTTTGGTTTTCAGTTTTATTGAAAAGTTGAACGCGAATGATAATAAAGGCGGATAGAGAAAAGGGAAATTCTTCTCTATCTCTCTTCTATCTAGTGGAAATTGTGGTAAAGGGAAGGGAAATGTGGAAATGGCAATTGGAAATAGCTGAAAGAGGGAGAGAATAATCTAAACTATTCGCCAAATACCTCAACTACTTTGCCTAGTACACCTCATAACCACCTCAGAGCCCAACTCCAATCGAGAAATAATTGAGTCAGGTGTTGTTAGTATTATTATGAATGTGGTTTGTTTCTTCTTACCTTGTTGCTGGTTGCTGCTGCATTCGTTGAAGTCGCCTCGCAGAAAAATCTCATTTCTGTTACGAAACAAATAACTGGCGGAGTATGCAGAGAGTAGACTTGTACACTTGGAGCTCTGGCTGTGGATTTTTCAATGGAAATGGAAAAACCGTTTTTTATTCGGAATTAGCATGGAAATTAAGTGGATGAGTTTTGTTCAAATGTATTTTATAAGGTTTTTTTATATGAATCTTGTACATAAAGATGAGAGAAGTAGTAAAAGGATTGTATTAAGAAAACTTTGATTATTGACATTAAAAATTCCACTTGAAGATGAAAGGAATTTTTGAAGCCAATGACTAGGAAAATAGATTCTAAAAATAAAGAACACACAAGACATGTTTAAGACATTAAACGACGTGTGTTGTAATAACAGTTGACAGTCTTCTTTTTATTTTCTTGTGTATTATGTATTCAAACTAAAATGTTGGGAATTATTTTTTAGGAATTAAAAAACACTCAAATATTTACAAATTTTGATCTTTATCAATATTTATGTACAATCTGTACAAGGAGAAAACATCACACAGAATACTAACTGTTCATATTACTAACATTGAACCTAGTCCTTAAAGTGGTCAGACCTATACTACCCTAGTGTGTGCTACTAAATGGCGGGTCTAAAGACACAATCTTTCCCGTCATAAACGATCCATAGATTATTTTAAGAAATTACTATATTGAAGACAAAAATATTGATAAGGCTATTAGCTATCCACCATACACCTAATGACAATTATTTTATTCATTTCTTCAAATATGAAGGGTTATAATCCCCGAGCGGATTCTGTGCCCAACCTACCAATTTTATATTAATAGTTTTGTTATTATTTAATTTTAGTGTTACCAAATAATAAATTCTTAATTTTATTAAATTGGGTAATAAGGGCTGAAGTTAGTGCGGTTAAGCGTCACGTCACAAAATTAGAATCGTGTGCTCAAATCCTAGTAATGCAGTGATTTTTTATT
>JXOV01012749.1:0-10399 GCA_001014945.1 Clogmia albipunctata
TTTTTTTTTTATTATCGCTTATATGAAGTCCATATAATGTACCATGTTTATTGGCTGCGAAATTAATTAATTACTGTTTAATGTTGTGCCAAATCAGATAATGAAATTGTTTGCGTTAACAGGTAAATTGAAATTGAACACAATTATTGTACAGTCAATTGAAGAAAATGAAGAATTAAATAAATAGGACAGTTTCTAAATATATTTTGAAAATTGATAGACATGTAGGTAAGTATTAATTATTAATGGATTATTTTGGTTGTAGTATTGATATGATTTAAATTGATTGGTAAATATCACTGATAGTTTCCTTTCGTTGTATTAAAATGTTTTTCTAAGTTATACAGTAACAGGCGCTTATTAAAAATATTGGAATTTCAAATGAATGTCATCATTTTGAGAGCTGTAATAAGTTTGAGAAGAAACAATACGGGACCTTAATGATTATCAAATTGTTTCAATAATGCATTTAATTTCAAATTTAATTACATGTTTTCGATCATAGGCTTTTTTTCTATAAGCCTTGTGTGCGGATATCGATTTTTTCAAGACTCACATCCGCTGATGCGGATGTCAAAATTTGTACGGATGTTCTGCGGATGCGAATATCCGCAACATTCCTGTTATTATCCGTGGTTCAAATTAACGGCTTCTAATTCATTTTAAGCCAACATTTTGTTGTAAACAAATATATAATTAAAGGTATAGGTACAGGTTGTTGCACTTAGAGAATCATAGTTAATTAGTGGAGAATCAAATCAATACTTTTTAGAATAAAAACAGATAATGAAACTAGTTAAAATTTTAGGAATTAAATTACATTTCTGTCATTGTTCTCAAATACATAAACTGAACTCCTAACTTCAAATTAATAGTCTCTTATCAGAGAGACGAAATCAATTAATTTAAATCCAGCAGCAACTATTTTGGAAGTAAACAACCTAATCTTCAATATTGATCTCGATGACCTTTCTATAGAACATTTAGGAAAACTTGACAAATCTCTAGATTCTTCCCAACCTGACCGTCCAGAGTAACCAGCTAGAAGTACTCCATCAGACAACAGACAATTGCTCTTCTAGATTCAAAAATTGTTATTAATACTTCGTGACGTCGTAACTTTTTGCAGTAAACAATTTTATCAGTGTTTTGGAACCAGGTTTTTCATTTATTGGTTCTGAATCTCCCAATTAAATCGACACTCAGCCCCCACTGCTTGATTGTATACTAATTGTCTGTTTTGTGAATGAAGCAAGTTGGTTACTAAGATTGATTTTGATTTGGGCTATAAAATTTGTGTGAAATTTCCAGTCACACACATTTTTAAGAAAGAACGGAAAGGGCGGGAGACTCCTTTTTCCGTTCTATTTCTTATATGGGAACCGACTTTGTATGAATTTTCCACGGGCTAAGCACAGATGTTATATTAAATACCCTATTTTCAATAATTCTTAAAATGGGGTTTTAAGAATTTTTGATTAGAAATTTCGTATATTTTAAGATTTCGAAAACAGTTCTATTGGAATTTGCAGAAATCTGCATTCCATGTGATTATCATTTTCCGAATTCCTATTCAATTCCACACACAAATTCCATTGAAAGAGATTAAAGAGTTCAGATTCGGCATCAATCACCAATGATCCAGACGAAGCGGGGATCAGCAACTTTTTCGCTTTGGACTCGGTCCTTAATCACCGGTTTGGGGCAAGCAAATCTCAAAATTATATCGCTGGATCAATGATTATTGCAATAAATGGTCGTTCCAGAAAATTGGGCCAATTACAGAAACATCTTTTGATGCCCAGCTCTCTTAATTTAATAATTTTCTCTTTTATCATAAGTAAATTGTAATAAATTAAACTGTGATCGTGGAGTTGAACCCATTGATTATAATCGAGGTGATACCAAATGTTGTGCAAAATAACATCTTCCAAAAACGGTCCCCATTAAAATTATAAGGAAATAATCGGCAAAGACATTAATTTAATTATAAAATACTTTTCGCGAAACACACAATGCAATTATATATTAAACGGTTCTCTTCTGGTGCAGTCTTTTTCTGCAACCTCTCCTCGGAATCGATCGCGCGCTTTTAATCAAACGAATAAACATCGGTTGTTGGTTTGATTTATGGCTTTCGATTATTTGATTACTTTTTAATCAAATAAATGCAGTTCCTTCCCTGAAGGAATTAATATGGAATCAAAGGTCTTGTGTGATTGACCATTTATACACAATACCCAAGACAAATGCAATTATCAAATTAAAAGGGAATCAATAAAAATTCGTGGAAATGAATTTGTGTAGTTTTGAATATCATCAGTATTTCGTTCAAACTTTATTTTTTGTAATTTGAATCATTAATCTTAAAATTATATAAAAATAAAACCAATACTGAATCTGTCTAAAAATATGACAACTTTTAGAAATTATTTGATAAGAGATAATACCTCCCTAAAGTAGATGAACCTTTAAAATCACGACCTTAGTCAGTGTTAGTGTTTGATGATACTTGTCTACTGTGGTTTATACATGAATAAAAATTGTTGCCACAATCAAGTTGATTGACTGTGTGCAAAAAAAAATTGAAATAAAAAACTATTAATTTGTGCATCTGACCTTCTTGTATTTGATTCTGGATATATAAGTCTTTGAACTAAAATGTACATATATGTCAACGCCCTATATTTTTAGATTTATTGTTATAAAACAAATTAATTCCTAAATTTTCTATTTGCAAACAGTATAGTTCTCACAATCTGGATTAAACTGGATAACTAAAATATAATACGGGAAAGAAATCCCCCTTTACTCCTTTTCATCAAACATTGTTCTTCTTACTAATATAATCCGAATCACAAACTAAAAAAAGACTACAGAATTCTAAAGCCATACCGCATTCAATTAATAAGACAATCACGCCAAGCTAAAACAGTATTGACAAGTTACATGGGCTTCTCGTGCCGATTTCGAATATGCAATTAATTTGGCGAAAATCAGTTCAAATTATGCGCATATTTACGAATTATTTAAACCAGATCACAATTTATGGAATTTGGTTTGAAAGAGAACGAGTTTTTATTCTCTCTCTGTTTTTCGAACCTCTAATTTGACGATAGATCTGTCGGATAATGAGCATCAGCACGGCCAGCATCCCGCCTCGCATAACCTGATGTCACACCATTACCAGTCAGCGCCTGTTGTCTCTATTTCCACGGCTGGAGCAGTTCTGCCGCCCCATTCGGCCCGAACTCTGTCGACTGCCACCAAAACTACTCCACCCTGGCCGCCGTCGTAGCCAATAGGTATCGATATTAGAGTCGTTAAATGACTTTTGTATAATCCGAATCGAAAAGTAGCCCATTTTAAACGCAAATTGGTTCTTTAATGATTTACTTTGCATCTCCAATGACAGAGTGATAACGGCTCCTACTACTTTTAAATCTGAGTTCTTCCCCGATCTTCTTCAAATCTTTTCAACTAGGAATTTGATAAAATTGAATTTTTATTTGTCAGAAACCAATTAAGATTTCTCTATCGAAGTGATTGAGAAAATCGGCGACTGAAAAGATAACGTATTCCGGTGAAATGTCTTTTCCGTAATTATGTAGACAAATTCGTGATAAAAAAATATCTGCCTGGGATTTAAACGTACGACTTCGAGGACGCAGTCTAGGGTGCTAACCGCTAGACCATATAGGTAGATATATTTTTAAATAGGCAATTATACAAAATATTTTATGAGAGTAATTGTAAATTAAACACCTTTAATAATAACAAAAAATCCTACAATAGAAACAGGTGCGAAATTATAAATTAGCAAGCGTTTCAAAGTATAAATACACACAGGTTATTGTTTACGTTTTAACTTTTGTTACATTCATTTTAAAGTGTGTGTTTAATTGCTCAATATTTAATTAGTGACCAACCGTTTTGTTATGGCTTATTCAACGGTAATCCTATTGTACGAGTAATTGCTGGGCATTTATAAAATTAGTAAAATTTATTCTGTTATTTTAAGAATGTATTGGCAATAGAGCAATGAAAATATTGAAATAATTGTGCATAAAAAGTAAAAGAATTTGCGATCAAAATTGTGTTTTGTCGAAGTTATTTTAAAAAACTTGTTAAAAACTCATTCTAAAATGAAAATTTGAGGTTTAGGTTTTTATACCCAAAGTTTTTATTCTTTTCTTCAATCAATCAGTGCCAACCCTATAATTTGTAAAGAGGTATAGGTAATAAAATGTGCATCAATTTAGGGATGTGCCGATTTTGAATAGATCGATTGATTTAATAAAATTTTATAATTTCATTAATAAAAAAATATGAAAAAATAGTTGAAAACCAAAGTTATATAACTTTTATCTGAAAAAGTGTTGTATCTTTTTATTGAAGTAAAACCCCGAAAACAATTATTAACAGAAGAAAGAAGTAACAAAACATTCTATCAATATTTTGATTAGTTTCAGGTACTCGTGTTCCAATCCTCAGGCAAAGTATAACAAATTGACACTCGGGTCTATTTTTCATTTGTGTCTGCTTTGGTGGGAATCGAATTCCGCATAAGACAATCATAACTCTTCATTAGTAAGCTCAGTTTCGATTAAATTATCCATCTATTAATTCTCGATTTGTTATTCTCACTCTTGAAATTAGAGTCACAATTAGTTAATCGGTCAGTTACTACATGGTTTTCACTTCATTAGTCAAATTACATTTTGATTTGTAAATCCAAAATATTGAACATTTCAAGCGGAGAAGAATAAATCATGATTATTCCGAATGTAAATGTTGACTACTTGGATGATGGACAATGATTAATGAACCTGTGGGATCATTTCGGTTTTCTGATTGGGCAAACACATTCGTTCCACTTATAGGTACTTAGAGAAATTTGAGATTGAGAATGTATCTTTAAATAGATCTTGAAATAACTGTTTACAGTTTTTGTTATTAAGATTATCTAATATTTAAATATCAGCACAAGATTTCTCATTAAGATCAAATTGCTTAATATGCTCAAAATTATTCTTAATGTTCAGCAACTGCTTTTTATATAATGTGTATTTTGGTTGTACGAACTTTTTGTTATCATTCTTATAAGTATTTTGTAAAAATATTCATCTAATTTGTTCTTTAATTATGATATTATATTTTATAGACCGAAATATCCATGCTTATTATTGATATATGGTACAACTGCGTAAAAATTAATAACCCACTTATCACAATTTTTAGTTTTACCTCAATTTTATATTTATAAAACATTAAGTTTCAAAAGTTAGTATGCTGTTTTATCTATTAATATGTCTGCTACCTAAAAACAAAATGATAATGGTACTGTTGCAAAATATCAACTTTGACAGAAAAATGGAAAATTACGCGAAATCAAAAGTAGACCATCAATGGGTTCTTCAAAATCATAAACTTAAATTAAGGAGTGCAATTTTCGTTAAAAAGATTCATTGGGAGTTTAAATACTATATTCGTTAACCAATAAATAACTATTAACATGTCCCTTTGTACAAATATCGACTTCATAATGTAGTGTTTTCGAAAAGGCATGTTTAAAACATATAGATTTCCTGTGAGCTCGGTGTTTAGTACCTGCGCAGACCTTCTATTTTATTGATTTCGTGGTTCCTGTATAAGGGATCATATTCTTGTTGCAAGACCCGAAATAATTTGCATAATAAAACTCTGTGACCGATACCATAAGATATTTAGAAATTAAAATGAGTCAATTTCATTAATGTGTAGTTGGTTTCAAATGTTTTTGGCACTTATTTGTATCATTATAATGTTTTATTTAACATAAATGAATAAAGAACTTTTTACTTTACTAGTACTACCTCTCAAAATCAAAGACGTATCGAAGCCGCTCAACCTTATTGTTAATTAACGTTGAGGCGTATTATATTTTTACGTTAATTAGTTGCAGTGCTTGATGTAAGATTTGCCCGTGTCATAAACTACATATAAATACTTATATTAGTCCAAGAAATTCTTTAAATAATTAAAAAAATATCCAAACACTGTCTGAAGTTTTAGAATATGTAATACTGCAACAATTATAGTAAAATAATTTTGGGTAATCTTTAAAAAAAATAGTATATAAGACTAATATAAAATAAGGGAGTACAATAGATCTTCAGGTCAAAGTGCGGGATCACCTCATTAGAATAAATAATATAAAATAAAGAATGATATAAGATTTCTCTATATTTTTTTTATTATAAAAATTGTCATACCTAAATATACATATATCATAACGACAATATTAATTTATTTAGTAGAAACTGATTGTTTAACAATATTTATTGAAAAACAGATTTTTTTTAGTTTGTATATTCAATTATTTTCAAAAAGGAAAGCTCGTAAAGAATTTAATAAAAGAATTCAGTCTAATTGATTAGTCCCCTGCTGCCTTTTCCGTTTGTTAAATCATAAAATTCTAATTCAATGTTTTATTTCTCTCTTATAATACCAACACACATTTATTTAAATTCGAATTAGATGCTTTGTAAACAATAGAATCTTACTTAAAATCTTTTATGCTTAATTTGTTTTGATTTCGGTGTTCATCTTTCGGATTCAACAGAATTGAATCAGGTTTTGCATTTCACGACTAACAATTCGAATGGAAACACGACAACAAGGGGGAAGTCTAACCAAACGGAAGGGAGTTACTCTAATTCGAATCGACATCATAAGAAATATTCACCCTTAATTCGTTTCTTTGAGCAAAGTTTATTCATAATAATTATTTCTTAATTACTGATGAGCACCACTTCCACAATTCAACATATTGGAAAAACAACAAAAGTTGATGGGGTTTTAATTTGGCATTAGAGTTTTGTATAAAATTTTATACTAAACTCTTGCGAAAACTCTTAGTTTAAAGTAGTAAATAATATAAGTACTTTCAATTTGATCATTTTTCATTTTCCAATTCTTTTTCAAAACTGAGCTAGAAAGATATAATGTGTAATATTTAATTATTTAAATCGTGAACACCCTTAAGCAAACATACTGGTTAATGCAGTTAAATTGATTAGGTCTGCATAATCCTTCTTACGACTAATCCGACTGTGATTGATGGGCAATTTGCTTATCAACTCTGAATAGTAAAAGAAAAACATTTCATCGAATCAATCAAAATGTGGTTAAACAATGGAAATAGAATAAAAAGGGTAAATTAATATATTGTGGGTATTACTTTTATGTTCTTATCATTGAAATTTGAATATATTTCAATGCCCGATTTCATATAAATATTCAATTGTAATTGGTACCTTAGGCTATTTTATCAAATAATTTAGTAGATAGAGTTGGTAGAATATCAAATGATGAGTTGGATCAACCATATCCTAATTTTAGAGAAAAAATATAAATGTAGTTAGAAACGCACCCTTACAGCAATGGTATATGATTTAAATGTCCCGAAATTAGCTCACAACAAAATCCTTGCAACTCTAAAGTGTCCAGATCTATACTGCCCTACTGTGCGATGTTGAATGGCGGATCTATTAATCCCTTTGGTCCTATTCCATAATACTCCTTCTCAAGCTCGATTTAAAAAATAAAATTGCTGTTGACGATTCATAACTAACGAATATCTCGTATTTGTATCTAATATTTTCCGAAAACTCGTTTTCTAATTGATAATAAATTTCATGAATATTACTATACATATTGAAAAAAAAAACGCTTAACATATCATCATTAAAAAATAACAAAAAAGAGAATATTGATATTTAAACTGAGTTTAGATGATATTTTCTTATACATTACATGCAACAAATTGTTGATTGTCAAAGTTTAAGTCAAATGAACAATTTAGTATAATCAAATATACATATATCTACTCAAAACCAAAATGTAACAAAAAATATTGTATTATACTTAACTTCACTAAATTTAAGATAAAGATCAGTTATTAGGTGTGCTATAATAGTCTAACATTAAAAATTTGATTACGTAAAACCAAATGGTTAGACCTAGACCGGCAATGGTTGTTGAGTCGGAAAAGAAGAAGAAAAACTTTATTTCATTATCAAATGTGGTTTTTGGTTAAAATTTTATTTTTGAAATGCTATTTATACTAGATGATTAATACGTGTTTTAATTCGAATGATAACAGGTATCAGTTGATTTTTTCACGTAATTTCCGGTAATTTAAATCAGATATTAGCAACTCGCGGCCCGTATGCGGCCCTCGAAGAATTTCTAAAACTAACATTATTAATTAACTAACATAAAAAACACTAACCACAATAATCACACAAACAGAGCAATATTTAAAAGTTTTTATTGAATATGTCATTAAAGATGAGTTTTTTTGTCAATCAAATATACTCAAAAAATGAAACCCCTTTCAGGTAGGGAAATGAAAAGGAATGCCTGAATCCTATTGCCGAAATAGGTTTTTCCTTTTTCCTCAATAATTTACGCTTTAGACAAAAATGCTTAGGACACGATGACTCTGTACTTATGTTTTTCAGCAATTACTTTAAAAAACAAATTTAATAAAAAATGGCCACAAACTAAGATAGAATAATGTACGGTTTGAAAACTATACTCGTAGTATAAGCAGCTATTTTTCCGACTGATATTGTATAGGAAACTGTGCTAAATTTGTCATTAAAAATAAATTGTACTAGGACTGGCCTTTTTGTGTTGTTGTTTTATTTTGCATATGAATGATTTCATATGCAATGCTTTTAACTTTATATTTTATATTATACGTTTATAGTAAATACTTTTTTTTTATAAATTGTCCTTAAAAAAAGTATGAAATCATAATTTTCAAGGACTTGGTCCTTGGGTTATCTGTCTCGTGGCCGATGTGGTAACGCATCTGGCTGTCTCTTCGGAGTCAAGGGTTCGATCCCTGGGCGGGTAGGATTGACTTGGTTCTTTTTCAACTGGTCTAGGTGCTATTAATTGACTAATAATACACTGAAAACAAATAGTCACCGAAATGTCGAAAACCCGTTGGTTGAGGTTGAGACCCCCCATGTTCCTTACAGGAATTGAAAGGGAAATTTTTTTTTAATTGGTCCTTGGGTTAGAAAAGTTGATTTAAAAATATGGAGTAGTTGTAAGAGGACATGGTCTATCTTTAATGTGATCTGTAAAGAATTCGATCTTTGCAAAAATCCTTTACAAAAATGAAAATTTTAAAATAAACCGTTTTAAAATTAGGCAAGAGTAGCTCTAATNGGTCCTTGGGTTAGAAAAGTTGATTTAAAAATATGGAGTAGTTGTAAGAGGACATGGTCTATCTTTAATGTGATCTGTAAAGAATTCGATCTTTGCAAAAATCCTTTACAAAAATGAAAATTTTAAAATAAACCGTTTTAAAATTAGGCAAGAGTAGCTCTAATATCAATCACCCAGTAAATTCAAGTCCACTTGGGAAATTGTCGGCAATCAATTACTTATTCATTAAAAGTAAACCGTATGAATTTAGGTGGATATTACTGAGTCCCGGATATCGGTTCCATATGGATAAAGTAACTAGAGCAAGGTATTGGAGTGATTAGGTCATTTATAGGTGGGAGTAAATTCAGTAATTGAATCATTCACTTAGAAATGCAATTAGTCTGAAATCTGGTTGCCATCAAATTAAATTCGATAAATGTAACGATTTACTGTTTCACATTCCGAAAATCGAGCAGAGGAGTTCATTAGGACATTGAAAAATAGTATTTTATATTTGATTATAAACAGTAACCCCATTGAAATTGTTTCAAAGTCACACCATAAATCAAAACATCAACTCCAATTGCATTTCAGAATTTCCAAATCGAAAATGTTCCTCCCTTAACTCAATCAAATCGCAATTTCAAATTTGCACCGAGTTCCACATTAATTGGCGATTTGTCGTGCTATGTAACTTAAATTAATGATCTCTAAAGCAATAGACACCCCCGACAGATTGACTGTGGAGAAAACTAATTTGTGCTTCAATCAGTCTCTCTTTCGTTGGATCAGCTTGAAATTAACAATCCACCGAACCATCAGATTGGATTTACAAGGTAAAGAATTATATGTACATTAGTTAAAACGAGTATTAAAAAATAACAAAAAATCATAATTCTTTCTTTTAAAGAGTATATTGGTTAATATTTCAAAAGTTTTAATAAAAAATTTATTCTTTAACTACAAAAGTTTTATATTCAGCTCAATTGAAAGGCATTATTTATTATCCTAAAGGTACTTTAAAACTTTAAAAAAATAATCTTGTTACTCATTTAAATTATTTTCATAGAATTGTTATACAGATTTTGAAATGTACATAATGAACGTAAAAGTATTTGTTAATTAAAAACCAAGATTTTGATAGAGAAGTAATTTTATTAATGTATGTATGTATGTAAGATTGGACCAA
>JXOV01012753.1:5868-76857 GCA_001014945.1 Clogmia albipunctata
CAATTGCTGCGTGCATTATGTCCAATATTTTACCCTTTGCATCAACGGCTTTTTGAAGTGATTCCATTACCACTTTCAAAGGAATTCCTGGCAACTTTAAATCCGTCTGAATCGCAGTTATTCCTTTTCGGGTTCCAGCCACCTTCATATCCATATCACCCATGTAGTCCTCAATGCCCAACAAGTCAGTCAAAATTCGATAGTCCTAAAAAGATGTTAAAATCAGGTCTAATATTTTTAAAATGAAAAAATTACAACTTAAAAGCTCCTGTTAAATTTTGCAAAAATACAGCAAATAATGAATGGAATATTATATTGGAATATATAGGATACGTTTCAACATGAGCTAAATTTAACAAATATCTAGTATAAAAATTCAATCTTACTATAATAATTTAACATTTTGAAGAAAAAAAAGAAACATAATATGCGTCCAAAATCACCAAATATGTATAACTAAAATATAACGGTTTTGTAGGCGCAACTATAGGAAGAATACTCGTATTTCTATAAGCATATTTGTTTCCGTCACTTCAATTTATAATTCACAGTAATCCAATACTCATATTTTGCGGCCCTAAACGATAAACAATAAACACTTTTTCAACAACATAAAAAGATTTATAATTCAATTGTTACATTCAGAAATCTTACATCAAATAAAATTATTTTAAAAAATCCTGAAGAATGAAATGGAGTGCATACATTTAAGACAATAGAGAATTGTTTGTATTTTAATTTAAATATAATAAAATTTAAATATAAATCTCACCTCTAAATGCTTTGTGTCGTTATTATTACATTTGGTAACTAATCCAATGGCTACTCCGGCAGCTGGAGCTGATATTGGGACTCCGGCGTCCATCAGAGCTAACGATCCACCACAGACTGTCGCCATGGAACTGGAACCGTTCGATTCCAACACCTCACTTGTTAACCGGACAGTGAACGGGAAATTGTTGGGGAGAGTTGGGATTAGGCCCCTTTCAGCCAAAGCACCATGGCCCATTTCCCTTCTTCCAATCGGTCCAATTCTTCCAATCTCTCCAGTGGCGTAAGGCGGGAATTCATAGTGAAGGAAAAAGTTCTTGGATTTGATTCCAGTCTCTAAGGCAGTCAAAGAGTCCAATCGAAGAGCACTATCAACAGAATCGAGGGCTACAGTACAAAAGACTTGAGTTTGACCGCGTTGAAATAAGGCAGATCCGTGAAGAGGCTTATGAAGGTCAATTTGGCAGTTAATTTTTCTCATATCATCCAATGCTCTGCCATCGCAACGTTGATTTTCCTCGAAAATTAAATCCCGGAAAATTGTTTTCGTTCTCTTATTAAACTCATCTGAAATGAGGTTAACATCTGCGTTGGGATAGTTGGACCATACCCTATCCACAACTTCTGTTCTGACTGCCTGTACTGCATGATCTCGACTCAATTTATCATGACTAGGGTCTCTGAAAATCTCTTTCAATCGCATTTCACTCATTGATCGAATCGCTTCTGCGATTTCTTCACTACATTTTGGAATGTCTTCTAAACTACGTTTTGACTTTCCATGACGGATTTGTAACTTTTCTATTGCTGTAATAATCTGTTGGGCTTCTTTGGCAGCAATTTTAATTGCCTTTTGAAGATCCTGGAGTAGAACTATGTTACCTTTTCCTTCCATCATTACAACCATATTCTGTTTAGTTGAAGTTACAACTAAATCTAAATCAGATGATTGTAATTCCCTTCTAGTTGGATTGACAATAACCTCATTGTCACACATTCCAACTCTGACAGCTCCTATTGGACCGTTCCATGGAATATCACTAACAGACAATGCCGCAGAAGCAGCATTGACCGCCAAAATATCGGGACTGTATAAATGATCAACTGCCAGCATATTACACACTAATTGTGTCTCACAGCGAAACTCATTAGGAAACAAAGGCCTAACAGACCTGTCCACTAATCTAGCAGACAATATTTCCTTCTCCGATGGTCCCATCTCTCGCCTTAGAAAATTTGTTGGAATCCTTCCTGCTGCGGCGAACTTTTGGCGATAATCCACAGTAAGAGGGACGAAACTGCCACCGCTGGGCTTTTGCTTGGACACCACAGTGACCAGCACCGAAGAGTCTCCCATCTTACAGACCCCCGTTCCATCAGAAAAACGGGCGTATTTTCCGCAAGAAATCTCCAATTGTCGCCTGAAAAAAAATTCTCGTTTAATTATGAATGAAAATCACGGTTTTGGTCTATATACCCATTTGAAAAGTTAACTACACAGTTTTCACTCTCTTTAGCACCGGAACTGCAGGTCCTAGCTCCCTGTCTGAGCCATAATCCCTTAAATTGCTTGGGTACCAAATTTGTCGGCACCCGAAACATGTGCATTTTGACAGCTGTCAGTGTTGCACAACAACAAATCAAAACAACGCAAAATTCAAACAGCTTTTATTGCAAAAAATGCTTAAATCCTTTGGAATGCTGTTTTGACACAAAAAACCTGATTCTGTAAACAATGACGAACAGAGAAAGACAGGACTGCGAATTTGAAGTTATAGAGGTAATATTGTAATTCAATTAAATCTTTCGTCATCTAAAAACCGATTTTTGTCGCTTTCAGTCGATTTTTGGATCAGATGTTTTGGATTTACGGGTGAAAGACCAAGGATGGAGGCCGTTACACCTTAAATTACACTTGACTCCGTTACAGGAGTCTCTGGGAAAGTCGGAAATCTATGCTAAATGCACTTTGCACATTATTTGCGCGTCAAAATATCCTAAAGTCCCCCCAAAAATCTTCCTCGAAGACACAAAGGGGCTGTCCAACCACCAAATAGACGAGTTATTAAAAGAGTTACAAGACCAAACTCAAAGATTAAAGGGGGATGAGGTGATTTATGAACTGGCCCAAACTATACAAGCCTTTCTCCTTAAATACAACAAACCATCTCCCGGCAACTTATACGATGAAATGCTCCTCCAGAATGCAAAACGAGATCAAGAGCGAATTGATTACCAAAAAAAGAGGGAAAGTCTTGAACAGAAAGCCATCAAAGATGAAATTGAAAAGAGGAAAGAGATTCTAAAAAATGAATCTCGAATTCGAAGAGATACTCGCAGTGTAAGTGAATCCAGCCCCACTCATGGTAACTCTGTCTCTATGGACTTAAGTAACGAGTTGACCTCTCCCACATGGCCATACTTCAGAAGCCATATGTATCCCAATGAATGCATCGAGCATAGACACTCTGATAAAATCTTCTTTACCAACGTTGGACGACAGATTCAAAAAGGATGCTGCTTGGGACATTCGCAAAAGGGATGCGTAGCTTATTCTGGTATAGATTTGGAGAGTGGTCAACTGCTGTATATTACAGAATGGGTCGTCAAATATGATGAACTGGACAAAATCTGTCAAAGCAATTGTCAGCCAGTGAACAAAGATGGATCCGGCGATGGAAGACGTTGTTCACTTCATAACGTTGATGATATCGTAACAAGTAAGTTGCAAATTACTGAAAATTTTATCATTATTTCAACATCATTAAATTTTATTTTGTAGTAATATAGAGGCCATTGGGTACAATCCACAATAGTATTATTATTAATATAGAGGTTTCACTTTGATATTGATAGATATCAATTTAATCTAAATCAATCAATGTTTATTATATTTTTAAAACGAATGTATGTAATTTATGACACGATGCGATAATATGAGCACAAACGATATCATTTATTGAACAGATGACATTTCATTTGAGAACAAAATTTGAATGACTGCTGATTTTTTTCCGTAAATCTACATATCTTTGAAATTATAAGAGAAACACTTAAATTGTTGTTAATATTTATTTGTTAATTTCACAAAATGCCCAAAACTTTCACACAAAACATAAAGTTGTATTCTTTAATTTAAAAATCCAATAAATTTGTTTCCAGAACGAATCGTATAATTCAAAATTTTTCCGTATTTCCGTATTTATTTTTCATAGGACTTAGTAGACAATAAAAAATTGAGCGAGTACGATAATTTCACTAATATTCATTTAACAAACCTTGTAAATGCAAGATATTATCCAATTTACGCCGTTTATGGAAAAGTGTTCTCTGCTTAGATTTTCAATTTGACTTTACTAAAATAACAATTATTCAAAGTGGACTCGATTAAATTTTATGAAGAAAGTACATTAGATTTGTGTCGGACATTATTTTGAAACAGTTATTCATTGAAATTAATTTAAGGAAAAATTCTTTCAAACACATTTTGTTGTTATTTTATGATTGACACTTGATTAAATTACAAAAATATTTGGTTTCTAGATTGAATACTGATTTGTTTTATTACAGTTTTAACATGCAAAGTATTGACTTATAACAGTTATAACAAATATTTTTAAAATAATTTTTTTTCTTGCAAAAAATAGATATGAATTGCACAAAACGTAGTACGCAACGGTAGGTAATGCTACTTTTCCAAGTTTCGTTACATTGTACCTCGACTTGGAAAATAAATTCATTACCAACAGTTGCGTAAACTACTATTTCCAATAACAGGTTTCGTTTTAATTTACAATTTTTGTACGATTATATGTACTAGGAAAATGTAAATAAAACGACCTGAAACACTTAAATGTTGTGAAATTTAAATTGTACTTTCCTTCCTCTTTATAATGACTTGAAAGTAAAATCCCTATTCTCATCCTTAAAAAAGCCTAGAGGTGTTTAAATTCAAGATTTTTGTACATAATTGTGATCACATTTTGGGAATTTGAAAATGAATTATTTAACTATTTTGAAAAAAATCATATCATGCTTTGTTAAAACGATTTTTAAGACATGAATATACATTGATTTCATTTATAAACATATCTTTGGAAAACCCTATATCTATTTTAAAACACCAACAATTAACAATTAATATTCTATACAAAAACTTTTTATTTTTTCAGCTATTGAAAAACAAGTGACCATATTATCGCAACTGCGCCATAAAAATCTGATCAACTATGAGTGCGTCTTATGCCTGAAGAAAAAGGATTTCCTGTTAATTTACTTAGTCCAAGACTTTGTGTTTGGAACAAGCGTTTATAGTATTTCGGGGACCTTGGGCTGGTGTGCAGAGGGCGCTAGTATAGTCGCCAAGGGAGTTTTGGATGCAATCATTTATTTGCACAACAATTCCATTTTTCACAATCAGCTAATTGACACAACAGTTTTTATGGATAACACAGGAACGATTAGAGTGACCGATTATGCATTGGTGCCATATTTACAGGAGCTTATTGGAGGTCCAAAAGCTAACAAGAACGACCTCCCTGCGATGGGTGCTTTAATAGAATCTCTTCTTCCCACTCATCATGCTGATATGAGGGATTACATTGAACGATGTAAATCTGACCGAACTTTGACCGCTGTCGAGCTTCGTAATCACCCATTTCTGCAGCCTGTCCTCGTCCAACCAAACACCCCTAAAGTAGAAGTAGCAATGGACCAACTTCAAATAAGAGAACACAAAGAACTTCATGCAAATCTCACAACTGCTCAATCAAGACTTGAAAATGAATTTGAGTTTTTACAGTTTTTGGGAAAGGGAGCTTATGGGGATGTTTTAAAGGTGAGAAATATGTTGGACAATCGACAGTATGCCATAAAGAGGATTCCTCTAACAGCGAGAAATAAACAATTGTACAAAAAAATTCGTAGAGAAGTGGAACTTCTTTCCAGACTAAATCATGAAAATGTTGTTCGTTATTACAACAGTTGGATTGAAGTTGGACTACCTTCTACTGAATTTGGACAAGAGGAAATGCAGGGAGACTTTTCAATGAGTATCGATAGTCACAATCCCCGAACAACGCCAGCATTAAAAAACGCTTCTGACGAGTCTTCCAGCGACGAATCAAGTGACGATTGGATTAATTGTGTCCCCCCAGTTGATCCTGATTCTAGTGACGGCATTGAGTTTGTCAACTCTGACGGGGAATGTGTTCAGTATGCAGAGGAGGAGGACAACCAAAGCAATGGTAGTGACAATAAAGTGAAGCGATTAAAGTCGCCAAGAATGGATCAATATATGTACATTCAAATGGAATTTTGCGAAAAGAAAACCCTTCGAACGGCGATTGATAGTGGATTGAATACTGATAAGGAAAGATTGTGGAGATTGTTCCGCGAAATAGCTGAAGGTCTAGCGCATATTCACCAGCAAGGAATGATTCACAGAGACTTAAAACCAGTCAATATTTTCTTAGATATGAGAGATCAAGTAAAAATTGGTGACTTTGGACTTGCAACAACTAGCTTTTTAGCTCTTCAAAACCAGGATCTAAATCTATCCATTCAACCAAACCATTCAGATTTGGCGGATACGTTAACAGGAAATGTTGGAACAGCGCTCTATGTTGCTCCAGAGTTAACTGGAAACGCTTCCAAATCAACTTATAATAATAAAGTCGATTTATATTCTTTGGGTATTATCCTCTTTGAAATGTCTGTATCACCGTTTTCTACTGGAATGGAGAGAGTTGCTACTATTCATGGAATTCGAACTCCAGAAATTAAGTTTCCGAACGCGGTAATAAACGATCAAACAGTTCAACAGAACGTTAAAGTAATACGATGGCTTTTGGATCACAATCCTGGTCGAAGACCTTCAGCGGAAGAGCTCCTGTCTTCAGACTTAATCCCACCGCCCAGACTTGAAGCGACAGAGTTACAAGAAATGTTAAGAAACGTATTGGCCAATCCTCAGAGTAAAACCTACAAACATTTAGTTTCTAGATGTCTTTCCCAGCACAATGATCAAATTTTGGAGTTAACCTATCACCTCGGCTTGGGAATTACGTCAAACTCGATGGAGTATGTTAAGAGTAGGGTAACGAACCTGCTAAGGCTGCATGGAGCGGTGGAAGTGATGACTCCCCTGTTAACACCTCTGGATGCTAACCACTGTCATCACAATTCAGTGAAATTAATGACTCATTCCGGTTGTGTTGTGTATTTGCCTTATGACTTTCGGATACCGTTCGCTAGACACGTGGCCATCAATGGAATCACATCAATTAGAAGGTATTCTATAGGGCGGGTTTATAGAGAGAAAAAGGTCTTCAACTTTCACCCGAAACAGTTGTATGAATGCGCATTTGATATCATCAACCAAAATCCGGGAAATTTAATCGCGGATGCTGAAACTATTGCCATATGCTTCCGGATATGTGATCAATTTCCGATTTTAAAGGAAAAGAACTTGTCTATTCGTTTGAACCACTCCAGTCTGTTAAGAGCCATTCTCTTGTATTGTAACGTGCCAAAGAATAAATACATCCCCCTGTTTACTTCCTTGGCTGAATTTATGGAAGGAAAATTGTCGAAGTTTCAATTGACTTCGACAATCAATGGTATGTTTTCGACTATGAAAAGCAATACTAATAATTTGATAGACATGCTGTTAACTGAATGTCCAATGGGTGCTAAGAAGAACCTAATTACTGGACATTCTTTAAGATCTCTGTTAAATGGAAGAGGAGAGGCGGCCTCTTTGGCTAAGGGCGCAATCCGGGAGTTAGATCATGTGGTTCAGTTATGCCTTTGGATGGGTGTGTCTTGCCCAATAACCCTTCATACTGGAGTGTCAGTTCCTTTCGAGAGAGTTCAATCTGGAATTGTTTGGCAATTTGTAGCCGATTTGAAGATTACTAAGCGGCGGAATTTAGAAATTCTGGCCCTTGGTGGTCGCTATGACGAACTGTTAGCTGGTTTTCAGAAAATGGCGAAATCAGGAAGCATAACCGTACCAGACAAAAACTTGTGTGGAGTTGGATTTTCTTTGGCTCTAGATAAACTGATCTATTCGTTGGGGCCAAGTTTTGGTCACGAATATCAATCTATCGATGTGGTGGTCTGTGTAACGGGATCCAGGCCGCCTTTGCAGGATGTGACCCAAATCTTGAAAGCATTATGGCATTTGAAGATAAGAAGTGGAGTTATCGAGGCTCACACTTCTGAAGAGGCGGAAAATGCGGCTAAAGACTTGGGAGCGAGTACTGTGATTGTGCTGGGGGAGGGTGGTTCATTAAGAGTGAGTTCTTGGGATCAGAAAATATACAAAGATCAGCAAGTGACAAGGCCAGAACTTATGGAATATTTGCGAAAGTTAAACTGTGTTGAGGTCATGGAATCGAGCACAAATATCGGCCATTCCGGAGGCAGTTATTCATCGAATAATTCCAGTTCAGGAGCGCCAAATCCGAATTATGCGTACAGCAATAAAAATTCATCGCAATCGGTGCCTGACATTGAGGTGGTGTTCTATTTAAATGATAGACCGGTGGCGAACGCGAAGAGGAGGCTAGAAAACCAAATACTACAGCAGATGGAGAGCTCATTGGATTTGTTCAACAAGCGGGAAAGGATAAAGATTTACGCCCTGGAGATAAGTATGAGTGCGTTGGGTGCATTTGTAGTATCGGTCGACAGACGAGAAATGACGAAAAAGTCCAACTATTGTGAGGAAGAGTTGTCTCGGGTAATTGAAAGATTCCCTAGGTATAAAAAGCTCTTTATTAGCATTCATTCGGACATTGTGGATGATCTGACATCTCATAACAGTAACAACAGCCATCCCCCGATAATTGGCCTCTACAGTACAACTGACAATTGCTATCGAATAGTTATATAGACTAGTCTTTTTTTATTATTAAAATAAAAGTGTAATTTATTTCAGTTTTATACACATACAATAAATAGCTATTGATTCTCTTAAATCTGTCTAATCATTAAGTAGTCTTAATTGTATGTACAATGTAGCAATGAAAGGGGTTAAGCATGCTCAGCCGAATAAATAATGGGAAACGATTACAAGGCCGTAGACGTAATCCCAATTCCTTGCAAATACTCCTGTATATAGAATTGTACGCATCGAGTAGAAAGGAGCAAACAAACGGGAATATAGAACACGATTTTACTACGGCCTTATGTACAACGACGATTGCAGCTGCTCTAGCAGACGAGAGAAATGGGGAAAAGCGATGCGCAGGAAACTCTCTGTTTTGGTTCAAGTTTTCCTCCATCATCACCCCAAACCAGCCATTAAATCTCTGGGTATTTGAACTCTTCCACGTTTTTCCTTTTCAACAGTGTGGTGGCTCTGAAAAGGACGAGAGAGTTTCGGAGAGAAACTGCAAAGAGATTTTTGATAAAATGCAAGTTAACAAACGGCCGAGCATTAGTCCCAATTTTGCTACGGAATCATCACCACCAATAAAATGCTTAACAAATTTAATATCTTTCTTTACATAATTATTGCACTGGAATGTTAAAATAGTTAATGTAAAGTGTTTTATAAAAAAAAAAATAATAAAATATCCCCGTGAAAAGAAGTGGAGTGAATTGATCAAAATGGAAATCGGTAGTGAAGTTTATTCAAAAGTGCTGGCTTTACAGATACAGAAACTGGCTGGCACATTACCAGCGCCAGAATTTTCTGCACTTCGATTGGCTGAACCTATTTTAAGGAATTCGAATCCATATACTCCTGACTGGAACACATCACTAGATGTAATTATTTGATCCATAGAAAAAAAATGAACCAGTGTTAAAATCCCTTTCTTGTCTCCCCTTTTTCCGTTACAGCAAATGGATTTTACAAATTCAAATAACAACTATCCTACCAACCAAAATAGTGACTATTTTTATAACAACAATTTTAATCAATCCTCCTCCCCATCATCATCAATAGGAGAGTATCCAGAACTGGAACTCTATTATAGGCATTCTCTGGCTTTGAGTGCTGTCTACTGTATCGCTTACATTTTTATATTCGTTTTGGGACTGATTGGAAATTTTTTTGTCATCTCGGTGGTGCTAAGAACGCCTCGAATGCACACCGTCACCAACTTCTTCATTGTTAATTTAGCGCTGGCCGATATCCTTGTGATCGTTTTTTGTCTGCCAGCCACACTAATGAGCAACATTTTTGTGCGTAAGTACAATTTATTATAGTTTTGGGTTAATCTTTGTTTTGAATTTTTAATTTGAAAATGGGTGCAAGTTTTAGGAATGAGTCATTTGCAATTAATTGTACTAAGGATATCGTACTTGGGTCAACGACATACATTTAAAGTTGCAATACAATTAATTTTTTTATAATAGTGATAGTTTTTTTACTATTACACACTAGTGAAGGACTAAAGGTCTACTGGTCATCACCGTTAGTATTATTTTCTTTTGGGCCAGCCAGCATTGAATTATATTGATGTATGTTTGTATATAGAGGAGTAGTACATACTCTCTGACCCAGTTTCTTTACCTGTTATTTCATATCCTATATACCGTTCCCATAATACACACAGTGAGGAGTAACTGTGGCTATCCTGTGCAGTGGCGGAACATTGTTCTTTTTTGAATAAATAACATGATAAATAATGAACGAATTGCCATAAATACATATTCAAAACATTAGATGTGTGTCTATTCGCGGTGCAAGTGAATTATTTATTGAATCCAATTGAGTTTCTTTTCTTTCCGCGCTAATACACCACCATAATTGCATTGCAAAATGCAAATCTCGAATTCACTTTTTTTTCTACCCTTCGACTATTGATAAACTGTCAGTGATAAAAACCTCTCACAGTGTAACAAAAGCCAATTAATAATCCATGGAATAATCAATTCGTATCTGGCTAATAAATAGATCCTAGGATTTTGTAAAAATGCATGACACAAGAAGCATTTTTCGTCTTCACTATATGTAGAATATTTTCCCATGAGTTGTTTATTATTCGGATGCATTGAACTTTATCGAACTTTTATATTTCCAATCAATTTGGAGTTCATGTCCTGAAATCTCGTATCCGAATTAGCAGACATCCGATAACGTACCCCACGTATTTTATAGCTGGGTGCTATAAATTGAATTAGAAATCTACCATAAAAAGTTTTTGATTTAATTTCCTCTTCAAAATTCAAAAGCTGACACAACATTCATTTTCAAATTCACTCCTCTCATTCATCCATGTGATGGAAAAAAATGTTTAGATACTATTGTCAGATGAACGACCTCATAAATTTCTTATCCAGCACCACGTCAAAAAAAACATTACACATATTTAACAAAGGCAAAACAAAACCGCCCATGTATTAAACAGCCAAGAGTGATAAGGCAGATTCGCTGATACTGGATACAACAAGTGGAATTGGGGCAGGATAGGAGGAGGAAACATAATACTTTGTTGTTATGTACAGTTGTTTTTATCAGACGACGAAATCTCTGGTTAAGGGTATTCAATTTGAGTCTATTACATTATTAAAACATGGAGAATGATTAGAATCGGAATCAGGACATGTATTAATTTCTACGAGTACATGCTCAATTCATATGGTTTATTAATATCCTCTTCAATTGCAAAATCAATTGCCATTTCCTCAATTTATTGCTCAATTAGAGAGTGAGGTACTGTTATGACTTTCACGTTTAAACACGTGTGTAATAATTCTTTACATATACTTATATGGAAGTATATCTAGTAAACACTTATCTTTAGAACTCTTAGATGTGAAACGGTTTTAATTAAAGTGCAAAATTGTATTTGGCTAATTTATCGCCTATCATCAGTTATATTGTTGCCGAGTATAATTACTTCAGCCAATAAAAATGCCACCATCCAACACTATGTATATTGGTAAAAGAAATAAATTACAATCCTCTTCGTCTGGGATTTTTTTCCATCTTCTGTATCAGTTGGATATTGTCTTTTTCACCCAAGTGTGAGTAGGGAACATGGTTGGCATTAGCAACAATGTGATACAGTACAAATCTTGTGCAAATAGAAAATACAAATAGAAATTGTCAAAAAATTAAGAACTTTTTTTCGTAGAACATAGATTTTTAAAACATTTTAATCGGATCACATGGATTGTACATATTATCGGAATATAGTTAGTATTTTTATTCTCATCAGGCTTAAAAGGCTCTCTTCAATATCAATAATAATAATGCTCTGGAACAATTTATGAGAGAGAACTCTATGTGTTGTTGGAATTGCATCGCAAAAGTAGGTCACATGGTCGATGAACTTTTTCCGTGTGCAGAACACTGCACAACAAATATTACTAGTCTATTCGATCGCACGCCCTTACAGAGCTGTAATTGTTGTAAAATATTAAAATATAGCGTATTTTCAAATCGATTTTTTATCTATTGAATATCGATTATAAATATATAAATTATTTTTCATACTAATATATTTTTAAGTGAAAATTATTCAGCCATCATTTTGAATACAGGGATTTTAATTTATAATCAGGAAGATCTATAGATTTTAACGATATTTTAAATAAATATTGTTTATTTAAATTCTACTTAACCTAAATTAGATTGAGGTATTTTAAAGTCAATTATTTGATATTTTCGTAAATCCAGCTAATAACTCATCTGAGGCTAGTAGAAAAACACGTACTTTAATAGCTTCTGTCAGTTGAAATAAAATAAATTTCATTTTAATTGGGCAGGATTATAAGAAAATTTATCTCTCCCATCGCTCCCCACAAATTAAGTTGCCAGAGTTAGCCTGTGTGCTCCTTGACTGAAAATTTCGACCTGTTTCCCATAATGATTCCACAGCACTTGACTATTTACAATATATTATATATATATATATATATATATATATATTACAATTATGTATATATAATATTTGATGGGAAAAAAGTATGTAAACAAAAAGCCCGCCGCCTATTTACTGAGGAACGGGAACTTCCTTGGAATGCTCTTGTCGTGAAAACTGGAGCTGCTCCACTTTTATGGATATATTTCATAATAAATCTCGTCAGGCTGTCAGGAATTATGTACAAGACCCGTTAGTTCATGTAATATAAAGCGCGCATACACCTGACAGCAACAATAACACAACACCTGATAATATCCTGTGGGTTTCCGTGTGCCTCTGTTGTTTGGTCGAAAAGTCGACATTCCATTTCATGTTGCTGCCAGCAGTGCCTCGTCCTCCTCTTCTTCCCCATATAGCCAGCCGAAAGAAAATAAATCCGATAACTTTCGTGTATATTTTGTGTATATTATCAGCGAGGTTAAACACAATTTATTCAGTATTGTGTGTGTTTTATTACATAAGTAGGCAGGAGTATATAAGGAACAAAATTAAATAGGTCAAATCACGATCAAAATTTGGGCTGCTTCTCCTCTTCTCTTCTGGATTTTTACAATCGTCAATATTCTCCCTCTCTCAAAAGAAATTTTCTCATCAAATATAATACATATCCATATAACCAAATTTGTTTTTAAATTTCCAGAAAGAGAGTAAATAAATTATACCTTGAACACTAAAATATATCCACCACCAAAAACCAGTAGGTTTTGCTAGACTAGAAGGACACATTAAACCAAATATGAACGTGAACATTCCTTCCTGGTTATAAACTGAATTCGCTTAAACTTATACATGAACTTAATTCCCTACCAATTACACAAATGCTTAGCTTTTCGTATTATACATAGGTAACCGTCTTATTTCACAGTGGTTATAACTTACATGCCTAGTCTGACATACAAAATTGACCTTGTGAACATTTCAGGACCGCCATTTATTGCTTTTTAATAGGCTAATTATTGGACAATATTAGTTCCTTTTAAATATAATATTTGCTACATAAAATAAATAACGGTTCTATAATTGAAACAATACCATTATAACGGTAATAGGATTTTGTATCTAGTAAATATTTCGCAGAACAATTCCCAAAGTTAATAAATTTTAAATAAGGGCCTAAATAGACTATTATGGCAGCAATTTGATGACGATAACATCAATTGCCTTTAGAGAACTATTACTTTACAATTGAATTATGTCTCTCGTGGGCAAATAGAGCTGCTTGAACGGCATATGTGAATGTCCATGAATCAAACGGAAAATTTTGAATTTTAAATCATAGGAATATTATTATAAATTTTAGATAAACAAAAGATTTAATCAAACCAACAATTTTGGTTCACATTCGATAAATATTTCAATATACAGATTTGTAAGAAAAAGATATTGATCCTAAAATTGGAAAGAAATAATTATTTGCATTTTATAACTAAAAAACTACAAATTAAATAATAATTTAAAATAATGTTATAAAATTTTTTTAATTTCTATACTAATATTTTTTTACCAAAGAAGTTTTAAAACTCTTTAAAGCACTGATTGAGAAGAATTTTTTTTAAAATACTTCTTAATTGCATAAAATTTTGCATAAAATACGGTCGATAAACGTAATTAAACACAAGGGCAGGCTACTTATATAAAACAATAATACATCATCTTATCGACTTAGGGAAATATTCTATTCAGCTTAATTTCTTTTTTACAACAGGATACAATTAAAATGGATTATCTAAGAAAATAATTCTTCAACGATCAATGTAAAAAACAACATGATAAAGCTTTTAAGTTAATCCAAATCTTGTAGAGAGTAGTCTATTTTTGCAAAGATAACGCTGAACAAAATAATACGCGTAGGCTTCACCGAATGATGTCGGTTTATTGAATGTCCATTAGTGCTGTAAGTTGGTTAGAGGAAGAGGAGAAAATCGTTGGAAAACCGACGAGGCAAATTCCAATGAAAATCACAAGCCTGTTTACGACTGATAATTAAGTTGCAGAAAATGATTCCTTGTAATGCGATATTTTATTGTTAATCATCTGCATTATCGTCAACATTGTTGCTGGGGAATTTAAAGAAAATTTGCAAGTAATTTTAAGCCCTTGTTATGTCTTTTTATATGATTTATTGTTGTCAGAATGAAATGGAAATTTCATCAAGCTCTCCACTTATATGAGAATGGTTTATTTTGCCTAATTTGCAACCACTTTATATTAATTGAAAAAACAATTTAGATCAGCTTAGAACAAAAAATATCCTTAATGATTGCTTTTGAGATAATCCTTATTATCTATTGATTTCCTTTGCTTGCTCTTATGATAAAAATACCAAAGTCGGCAAAAGCTTCGTATAGGAAACTGAGTGTCGAATTCATTCAATACTAGGCTCGAACTTTTCCAAGTGTAATTCGACCAATTAGTAGGTGACTATTTGTAGTTCGATCTTTAGATACGTGTTTCTTATTTTAGTAACACAAACACGTGCGTAATCACCGGATTTTTCGAATAAAATCATCACTTTGATTCCTCATATCGATAAAAATAAATGAAGTTGTCGAATAGAACTTTTCCGTCAGCCTGACACGTTTTTAATTTGTTCTCTAGCGTCTATCTATTGTCCTTACTATTGTCCTTTTTTGGTCCGATTAATTGTTGCCTATATCTGTGCAGTAAGTGTAGCCCAAAACAAATTTAAACATATCTATCTCTGATTTGCACCAGAAAAGTTCAGGGTACGGGTAATTGGTAGATTTGGTACATAAATCTTAAATGTGAGGCATTTGTATTATGGTAACATCTTTCTTCAGACAGAATCTATACTCCATCTGCCCTATGATTTATCGTAAAAAGAAAAGGAAAAGCTTAGACAACTTCTTAAATATTCCATCTGAGGAGAGATAGAAAGGAAAAAAAAACAATTCAACTATCGAACGTGTCTCAATTTTAATATAAATTATTCTGCTAGACCGTTTTCGTTACTCCACATTTATTAATTCGGTTATGGTCAAGTATTTCTCTAAATTGTATTCTATGAATTTACAAATACCCGTATAATTAGCCAGAGTAAATTATTGATCACAGTGTTAAAAGGTCCAACGAAAGCCAATGTTTCTCACCACGACGCCTAATTACCGTGATAACAAAGCGAATTTTTGCCGAAAACTCAGGACTAGAGATTAATTGAACGCGATGAAACTGGGCGAAAAAGAAATGTGTCTAATCCATTGTATTTCCGTAATTTAGGGAGCAATTAAAATTAAATTAGCGATAAGACAGATTCAAACTTCTTGAGACAATCTTAGTGAGGCTTCATTATCTCGTACCAAACAATTATCAAAAAGAACAGCAAATCAGAACAAGTGTCTTAATTATCAGTTCATAATGGTGGTATTAACAGTTTTTCTCTTCGATTCATTAAATTTTAAGGCCTATAAATGGAGCCTCTTAATATTCCATTTATATATTATTGTACTTTGGCTGAATTTTCTCTCACCTGATGTGAAACTGCAGATCGCGAATTCTGAAATAGGTCAGGCCTAACTATGTCATTAACACTCATCATCCAAAGTGAATCAATGCATTTCGCTCTCCATTTTATATTTTAAAACATGTGCGAATTACGATCCGATTAAATCAAAAGTTCAGGGATAGTTATATGCAATGTGGGTGGAAATATTTTCATCTTTTACAGCAATTGCAAAGTTTTTAGTAATTTATTCATCTCGAGCTCTTCAGCAATTCTTAAATGTTTATTTTTAATCAATCATTTTAATTCTTTTTGCATATTTCCAGTGGACATAACCTTTACATTTTGTTGTATCTTAGTCGGGTTTTTTAGTTGGTTGCAAATTTTAAATCCAATTACCTATAATTTTAAATAAGCAATCTTAAACCTGTTTTTTAATCATTTAAAACGAGCCAATTAGCACTTTCTCAATTAAATACAAGTTTGTCTAAATTTTAATGTACAATCTAATATCTGAAACATAAGCACTAGTTTCCTTAGACCTTCTACCATTTACCGGTCTCTCTATATGTACATAGTGACCGCTTTTGAACTAAATTAGTATTAAATTTTAAACTCAACTGAAAAACTGTTTGGATTCTATTTGGGTCAAGGTTGGTGTTCACTACCTACCTGTGGCTGTGTGGTGTGCTCGTCGAATCCGTGTTTCAATGCACTCGAGCTCGTGCCTTAGCTGCTTGCTGCCACAATTGTTGTTTCGGTTTTGCTGCTCTGCCCACCATCATGTATAAATGCACACACTCCAGTAGCCAGCTGGAAATTTATTTTCAGTATTTCCATTTTCAATTTTCAATCTAAGCCTTATTCTCTATGATGCACACACATGTACACACCGAAGTTTATGTAGATGGCCTGAAATGTGCCTATTTACCAGTATGGTATATCGATTATTGGCATATTTATTGCACATTCAGTTTGTGGATGAATTTCTAGAAAATCGTCCAGAATCGGATTATTTAGATCCAATATTATCCCATTTCCATATACACAGCTGAGAGAGGCACAGACATCCCAAACTTATATAGAGACTATGGTGCCTTCTTCCGAAAGATAGTTGTGTGTGACCGTGACCTGGTATAAACAAAATATTTGTCACATTACAGCACAACAATTTAGGTCATTAAAAGGCTGACTGAATTTTTGTCGACTGGCCGGGGAAATAGGACGGAAGAAGCGAAACACTTTTATCAGGAAGCTTTCGCTTTTATTCACTCAAGAGGAAACAAAATAAAAATGTCAGTACAATGGTGCTATTGCTGCTGCAATGACTCCTGTCAGTTCTCATTCTGTCCCATTGATTGGAAATTGAAATTCCATACAAAATATGCCAGCCACTCGTTTTTCTCTTTTCCTCATCCTGTCTTAAAGAAATACTGCCATATACATAAATGTAGAAGAAACTCATCATAAATATCAAACTCCTTCACTAGAGGGCAAAAATTGAGTTTTTAGCGATGGATAGATAAGAGAATGAGGAATGAAGGGTGTAGTCAATAACTGGGAATATAGGCCATGGTCCAGAAAAGCGGGTCAACTAATATTTAGCATATGCCTACTGCTGTTTAATCACAACACAAATTTTTATATAAATGTTTTATATCCAATTCTGAGAAAATTCTCAATTGTTTACCCTCATCTCAAATTTAATCTATTATGTATATTGTTTGTCAAAACTTTTCATCCATTTTTCAAATGGTCTGTTTCCAAAAAATGCCTTATCTATATGTTATCAGGGAATTGGATTCGCCATTCAAACTATAAAGGGTTTATTTAACTTTTGAGATCACTGAAACCGTGAAATTGTGTAATTTCTAGCGAAAATAATAACGCTCATTTTACATTCCCAAATCGCAAGATTCATCATTAAATCTTGGTGTAATCACACTGCCAAAGTTCTTTGACAATATTTTACGATTTTCATATACACTTTCTCAAGTTGAAGGTTACCAAATTGAATAATTTTACAGTGATCAACACATTTTTCTGTTGCCAAACAATAAGACAAGCCAAGATGCTAGTCATGAAAATTCATAAATAAATTTTGGT
The DNA here is from genome assembly GCA_001014945.1 of Clogmia albipunctata. NCBI lineage: Eukaryota > Metazoa > Arthropoda > Insecta > Diptera > Psychodidae > Clogmia > Clogmia albipunctata. The sequence continues at coordinate 24,094 of JXOV01012753.1, forward strand.
CTAGACTAGTACTAAGAAGAGGACAAAGATGCAATAAATTCAGGCTAACAATGTCCCTTCCGTCGTTCCCTATAAATCACAACACCCACGGCTACAATGAAACTGCTGCTGCTGATAAGAGCCATTGCACATCAAGGTTGGACCTGCCATTATTGACATTTCAAAAGAAGATCTCGTCAAGTTCATGTCAGTCATATTCTCCATTGCCATATTGCTCGTGGTCTGGCTATGTAACTACCCTACCTCAAAACGAATTCGCCTCAAGTCCGGTATCTCTCTAGTTATCTGTTTTCCGTAGCATTTTATATTGGCTATTGCGATATCTAAATAAAAGCAATATCGGCCCGGAAAATCATCCCCAACCAAAATGTCTTTTGTTAAATATGAAAAGAATCATATAAAAATGTCTCTATTGAAAAACGGTTTTCTATAACCTAAATGTAATAAAGTGATATGGTCCTTCTTTATAACTCATTAAAATGGAAGCAAATTACGTCGATTAATCCACTGAAGTAAATCTAATGTTCTATTCAAATTTTTATAGATATTGCAATATAATATATCAATATTTAACAATTTAAAGAAAAGATTTACTCAAATTTGGTTATAAATTTATTTGGAATTTTCTATTTGCGGAAACGAAATGCTAGTTTTTTTTTATAATAATTTAAGTTTTATAATGTGTTACTTTTTCACGTGTTACACATTAAATTAAACTAATATTGAATTTACAAAGAAATTTGCCTGAGTATAAAAATTCAGACGTTATTTTAGTACTTTAACTACATATCATATGGATCCACTAGGCCTTGAAACTATGTAAATAAGGAGTATAATCTAAATTGATGAAGAACTTGTCTGGGGTTTTTATTTCACACTTGTGTCTCGTTAAAAACGGCTAATTCTAATTATTGTAGTACAGAAAACTATTTTATTTGATAAATTAATTCTTTTAAATCGAATATATTACTACAATTGCTATAATATTGAAATTGTAATATCTTATAATAGCTAATCCGTGAACATTGTTCACGACCCATTTTCACCTTTAATAGACTTAATGAAATACTAATATGGGAAATCGTACAAGACGTCAGCTTGAACAGCAATGTTTTGACTTTTATTTGCATATATCCGCCAAAAGACACTAGCTCTGAAGCTATACAACACTTAAAAGCCAGTCAACGCTGGCATCGTTTCTTCGTCTTCATAAAACGTTCGATTATGTGGGTAATATCAAAATTATGCAAAACGAAAAACAAGACAGCATTACGGAAAATGGAAACTCTACACATCTTGAGCTTCTCAAAATGTTTGAAGTCGCTGGTTGGCTGGAGAAAGGATGAGCGGACAGACTGGCTCGCCACATCATTCTGGCCAGTGCCAACATTTGATAAACCAAGCACCATTTTTCGCTACGACTATTTCGATGGACCATGTTTTTGCTTCTTATTTGGACATCGTTTTTCTTTCGAGGCATTCAATTGAAATCGCCATCCACGACGACGGGTTTTTGCACTGCCCTGATAGAAGCCATTCTTTCCTATTTTACGATGGCGCAAATAAAGAAAGAAGTTGCCATGCTGTAGTTTTATACTTGTGTTTATTTGTTGTGTTTGCAAAACCCAAAGAATCATTTGTATACCAATTTTATGGTATATTTTGCTATGCGAAATAGCTCGATTATGATGGTAATGTGTGCCTTTTTTAATCTTTTGCAGCATGGGTCCTCGGCTGGTTGATGTGCAAAACCGTTCCATATATTCAAGGTGTAAGCGTGGCCGCCTCAGTATATAGCCTAATAGCAGTATCTCTAGACAGGTAAGTCATTAACGCTGTCTGCATTCTAAATTAACATTCAATTATAGCGCGCGGCGGCACCGTCCATAAATCATGTTCGCATCTCAATTGATTATCTCCCGAGCAGTAAATGGCACAACGACCATAATGCTGCAGAGAAAATTATGCTGATGACAAATATTGGCGAAAATTTGTTGTTATTAGGATGGTGAAAGGGACATGAAATAACTCTACTGTATATGTTTTTCCATTTTTGTTATGACGGGGTGAAGGAAATAGTAGAAAGAAAAGTAGAATTTGGTGACTCGAATATTAATTCTGTTTGAAATTGTTTAAAATTCGCCAAATGATTTGTTCATTTGAGATATTGTAATCGTTGTTCGGATATGTTCGATGCATTTGATTCATAGTTCAACAACCCAGAGAGCATTGGAGAGTAGTTTGGTAATTTGATAGCGCTCCCCGAATTCTCAGTATATATGCGAAATTGATAGTCTTCCCCCCATAAATCAATGGCCAGGAATCAATCCAGTAAACTTGAACAACACTTGACCAGCTGTTGCAGATTCACAACGTGCTTTGTGCAATATGTAGTACCCAAGCCATTATTTTATTATCTCGATTCAATCACAACACTCAATAAGCTGCACAGTTAACCCTAATTGCGAGTTAATAATCCTCGATTGCTCCCCATACATGCTGCCGAACTGTGGGGAGTATTGTATGGTATATTCGTACTTCGTAGTAGGAAAGGACCTAAAAATGGAAGCAAGGGATAGAATCAATTTCCACTAAATACTTCACCGCGGGGATAAAATGTATGATAATCAAAGAATAATAGATTTTTATTACATAGTTTCTTCCCCTTAAGGACGATTTGTTTAAAAGGAAGACAATCTCAACTTGAATTAATTGATTTTAATAATTTTTCATTGCTCAACTTATGTACCACAAGAACGGAGACAATGGAGTATAGAGATTATTCGAGCAAAAATTCAAATTTGGCAGCGATTCAGACAACTGATACACATCATCTGAAACAATTAGCCACCAACTTTAATTGGCCATTTTCTATTCTCTCACATTCAACATATTGTGCCAAAGAGCTTCTATATAGTTTCACTTTTGGTTTTTAGCACCCAAGAGGACAAAGAAAGGGAAACTATTTAAAGAGCAATAAAATTTTACAACATTGTCGCCTTTTAAGAGAAGACGAAACAAAGCAATTTAACCCGACTAAATTTCGATGAATATTTCGATTTTTCACTCCCTCTCAATTGTATACAAGGCGAATTTTAATTTGGAAATGGCTGAAAAGAAATGACAACAAGCCTTTTCCATCAGGGAGGTCACACCACCGCCACAGAATTTTTACCCAAGAATATTGCTCGAAATTTAATTAACGTACTAATTGAAGATGACTTTTGTATTTGTGAAATTTTAATGTTCAATTTATACAGTTTTCTTTTACAATGTTTGGTCTAGAAAAATTGGTTTCAACAAAAAACTGTACATTTACGCGTAAAAAATTCATTATTGCAATTAATGTTCAAGAATTTTCCCGCAAAATAAATTAACAAAATCAATTAATTCACAAACCACTTGTAACGCAACAAATCAAAACTGTCGCAATAATCACCCAATATTACACATAGAAACTCTAATAATATCACATGCTTTTCTGACATTGAAAATTCGCTCGTCATTGAATTTCCATGTTTATGTTCATTAAACATTGCTACCGATCATTAAATTACGCATTACAAATTTATGGTGACAAACGATCAACTACACTTTCGATCCTTGTGCTCTAGATATCTCTTTACCTAGACTTGAAATTACTATAAAACTTTGAATCATTGAATCCGGCGTGAAATGGCTTATTTGTTATAGAACAGATGCTGATTACTTTTTTATATAAAATCTGAGGCCATGACAATGAAATTTCAACAGAGCTTAATTAAATTACTCATTTATTACTATTGCTATCAAAAACTACCCAAGGTCTCCAGAATTTATATTTCCTTCATCCAGAATTGGCCATCAAATGGACAAACAAATCTATCCAACAATATTTTCAACTTCCAAATTTAACAGACAAATTTCATTTTATACTTTGAATTTAAGATGAAATCAATTTAAGTTATCTCAAATCATTTGCTCTGGGTAAATTTTGTTAGAGATCCGATGTAATGTAACAAATCAAAACAACTCCATTCAAGGAAACGACCACAGTCAAGGCTCATTTGTTCCAAGACTCTATCTGCATTTAAGCAGTAATGCCGGAACTAATGGTCATGTTTGACGGTCAAGAGCAATTCAATTTCCATGAAAACCAAAACAACTACGGTTCTGGTTTCACTGGAAGATGGATATCAATATCTCTTCGATTCAATAAATGGTTATATTGGAATAATTAAATACTCAAGTTTTTATCTCTTCTTTAGAAGAATTTTAATTCAATCTCTTAAGTGCCTTTCCAAACTGAGTCTGTGCTTGGATTATTTCATATTATTATGTTCTTGTCGACGTCTAGATTTACATTTTCTTCATCCTCCCAATCCATTTCATAATTTGGCAATTTATCCAAAATTTCTTGGTATGCGCATCTCTGTAGATATAGGATTATTTATCATTGAAAATTTTCTCAAGAAGACTTACTTTGACATTGTAAAAGAGCTTTTGATTTTGAGCCAATAATGTTTGTTTATTACTTAGTTCTCATGACAAACCAAAAAAGATGATAAAATGTTTCAATATAATTATTAGTATACATTTTTGTTACATAAAATTGATATTACGGCAATAATGTTCCCTCTATCAAGGAGGTTTTATTGTACAAGTGCGTACTTTTAACATTTCACTAAAACACTAGTGTTTTTTCCTTATTAGTAAAGTGTCAACTCTGTGAAACATTTTCATAGAATTGATCAAACTCACATAGAAATCGGTCGGTACCCTTGTAGTTTATCGTACTAAAGGTTTATTAATGAACTAAATTTTTAGTCAAAAAGCTTATATCGGATCTATTTTCTAAACAAGTAAGTATGGGAATGAACAACGACTATTTAAACAGTAGATAGATAAATAGATAATATTTTTACTTATCAATTGAGTTTATTTAACGTCAGAAATTGTCTGAAAAGAAAACAAATTAAGTTGAAATTAATTTAACAAGTATTTATTTTTGAATAATATTATATTCGTAATAAAAATCATAATTTGCATAGCATAGTGACCCAATGCCCACATTTCAATGTCACTGATCGCATCAAGAGACATATGATTGCAATTTAGGCGCCCCAGCTCAAGGATAATTTTATTATTGCCGGCTGGTTGGAGGCACATTTTCATGATCACTTTTTCTTCGACCACCACAAGTGGTCTCGTATTGGAATCGGATAAATCTGGTCGAGTGATTAATTATGTCATAACACTAGACGACGCTGTACAAACTCTACCCAACACTAATAATCTTCGGATTTAAATTTTCCAAGTGTTTTGTTGTTGTCGTGGTTTGCTTGACCCCGCGGTCTCTGTCTCTCATTTACCTTTACTGCAAAGATGTAATGGAGATCTCGCCGCCGCGAAATCCTTCTCCCATCACTCAGCTTTAAGCTCTCCGAGGTGCTGAGAATAGGTATATAAAGATTGTATGGGTCCAGCAGTCAGTATCACATTGCTGTGAAACTGTCTAGTGTTCAAAGCTCCATTTCATCTTAATTTATTAACCAACCACTTCAAAAACCCTCTACTCAAAATGTTCAAACTGGTGAGAAAAAACTAAAAGGAAAAACTAAAACGGAAACATTAAAAAGGATTAAAAACATTCTAGTTCGCTTTCGCTTGCGTCTTGGCTGTCGCCTACGCCGCCCCAGCTCCAGGAGTTGTTGTAGCTGCCCCCTTGGCTGTAGCTCATCCAGTTGCCGTCAGCCATAGGTGCTTTGTATATTATTAAAAATAGTGGATTAAATTAACTCAATATGATTCTTAACAGCCATGTGGTCCACGCTCCAGTTGTAAAGACTGTCGCTGTCCATCCAGCTCCCCTCGTCACCCACTCTGTGGTGGCTGCTCCTGTCGTTAGGCACGTTGCTGTCCACCCAGCTCCCCTTGTCAAGACAGTTGCCGTCCATCCAGCACCACTTGTGGCCCATTCCGTGCCCGTTGTTCACCACGCTCCAGTCGCTCGGATTGTTAGTGCCCCTCATGTCGTCGTCCACCACTAGAGCGGCTCTCCAACTACCATCCAGCATACCCCCTTTTATTGTAAAATCCACCTACCCGACATCATCATAGAATAAAGAGCCCACTACTCCCACGCAGAGAAAGTGAAACCTACCGAACTGTGCGTTTTTCATTCAATTTCGAAATATTCCAATTTGCGCGTGAAGGAATTCGCCTATCGTTTACCAATGGCTACGTGATCCCAAGATGAGAAGGATTTAACTCTCTGTGAATGAGGAGCAAAGTGTGCACAAATACGGGTTTTGAAAAATGCCAGAAACGCCGTCTGAATTCATCTATCAGATATCGTTGCGTTGTTGATATATGGAAATTTAATTCGCTCCACTGTTCTTCTCTACATGTACTATAAACATCAGCATATTACCGCTCCATTAAGGGACATGAAGGCTGTGTATTTAAAGCATTTGTGAGAAATCCAGAGAATTAAAATCGGATTAACATTTTATGGAGAATACGTCAATGTATGCCGTAAGATTCTTCACTCTTGATTCACTATTCTCATCATAAACACGCGCTCGCAATTACAACGGTCCGATTGAAATACATTACGTACATGAGATTGGCTTAAAGACATACGACTACGTCATAAGGATGTCCGCATTTAGTCCACCCACTTTATAATTTCTAATTGTTGTGTTTCATCTTGAATTGACTTGGATCAATGGAAGGGTTGATCAATTATTATTACCAGTGTTATGTTAATACTACTCATAATTTCAATGTTTTGGGGTTTTGCTAATCTATTCTATGAGTTTATATATTTTTTACTTATTTCTTAATTGATGTAGTTAATTTATATATCTAAAAATATCCCAAATCTAACTAAAATGTGCGAAAGAGTCAAATGATAATTAAGAAGATTACTTAAAATAAAACCTCTATTTATAATACTCGTAGAATTAAAGTATTAATGATATTAATATTCTGTTAAAGTAGCATAACCGTAATAAAATATAAGCAACTTCATTTTTGCAAGCCCATATCAGATAGTCAGCTTTATAATATATAAAAATAAGGGGATTGGAAAATAATTTTTGTCCTGCTTGGATATAAAATTCATGTCTTAACACGGAAACTATGAAAAACTCGCCTTGTATTTCATACTAGATTCCTAGTTGGAAAACAGCTGATTTTGCACCCTTGCTTGGCCTTGTAGAACAAATTAGTATTATATCATATGAAAAGATAAAAAACTAAACGTAGAAATTACATAGAAACTTTAAAACGAACATTTTACAATTTTCCATAAAACTTCGCACCCATGGAAACAGTTGATGATTCTGTTTTATAAGATAATATTTGGCGAATATTTTTTATTCTTAGATTTTTTTATTTAATAGACGAGAAGAAGAATTAATAACATTTCTTAGTACCAATAGAAAACTTTTTGAATATATTGATAATATTTTTTCCTGAGAGAAATCATTTATTCTGATGAAAAAGGAAGCATCATTCTGTTTATATTTGTGCCATCTTCCGGTTTCAATTGAATTATCTTATGACAGATTCGTTTGGTTGTAACTATGTTGTAAACACAGAACACACGAACGTAAACATCATCCAAAAATGCGTAAGGATTCATCAACGGAAATTGCCAATAAAACCGTAAACCGTCCAGAACACCCGAATTAAGCGCGGATCTCAAGCAGCTCATTCTGCTGTAATTTCGGACAAATTTAGAGATTTGTTATGGTATAAGAAATTAAAAAATAATTCGAGTGCCTGATTTCGTGGCTTATTTACGAGCCAGCCTCTGTGCGTCATAAACCAAAAAGAGTGTAGAACCCACTAGTTAGATTTATTAGGCCTTGCAGATTAATTAGATGTGGATTTGATTTATGGCTTTTTAATTCCAATTTCCCGTCTACTCGGAAAAGGAGAGAGTGTTCCCTTGGACCAAATTTGCTGAATCTAACAGAGATAATGGATCAACATTTATTGATGATATCCTCTTGGGAGAGGATTATAAATAATGTTCAATAGTGTTTGAAAAAAAATAGATCCAATTTGAATGGGCAAAAGAATCGCACTCAGCCGCCTCTTGGCATTTCTTACAAAATGCCGATTTCTGAATTTTCCCACGTACAACAAATGATTGTCGTTGTTTTGTGTCTAGAGAGAGGATATACACGAGTTTTCATGGTCATTCACATTTGTTCAATCTGCTGGAAATTTGCCTGGTAATTTCTAATAAAATATCGCTCTAAAACCGAATGATTGATTTCCATTTCAGGTTTCTTGCAATTTGGTGGCCCCTCAAATTGCAAATCACCAAGAAACGAGCCCGCATCATGATCCTGTGCATCTGGATAATCGCCCTCGTTTCCACCATCCCCTGGGCACTTTTCTTCGACTTGGTCAGTGTCTTTGCCGAGGCTCCAGAAGTGAAAATTTGTGTGGAAGTGTGGCCGCCTGGCACAGACGGAACTCTCTATTTTCTACTAGCTAATCTCATTGCCTGTTATCTACTGCCCATGTTACTAATCTCATTGTGCTATATACTGATCTGGATTAAGGTGTGGAGGCGTTCCATTCCGGGTGACACTAAAGACACTCAAGTGGATAAAATGCAACAAAAGTCCAAAGTGAAGGTGGTGAAAATGCTTGTTGCAGTCGTTGTGCTTTTCGTTTTATCATGGCTGCCATTGTATGTTATTTTTGCAAGGATCAAGTTCGGAGGTCCCATGGATAGCGAGGAAGAAGAAATCTTCCAAATTGCTACTCCAATCGCCCAGTGGCTGGGATCTTCAAACTCCTGTATCAATCCCATTTTGTATGCCTTCTTTAACAAGAAATACCGACGCGGATTCGCTGCCATAATCAAATCGCGTACCTGTTACGGTCGTTTGAGATACTCTTATTATGAGCCTTCATCATCGAGTACTAGGAAATCTTCACACTACCAGAATCAACAAAACTCTTCTAGAAAGTCCCAATACAGCCCAACAATAAAATCCGATGCAGTATCGTACATCTTTGAAGGAAATAATAATTGTAAGAAACAAATTTCCAAACAAGATAGCTCCTTATCTCGTCAAATGCTCCTCAAGCAGGACAGTCTTGTTTCAAGGCAATCGCAATCTGATTGCGGGGTTGTTTCACGGCAGGATAGTAACAATTCGCGATCGATACTATTAAGGCAAGACAGTAATGGCAATCCGATGCTTGCGAAACAAGACTCACAAATATCGTACATTGACACGAAACGAGGACAACTGATGAGACAGGACTCAGATTTATCTAAGAGGAGTTTCTTGTCGAAGCAGGAGAGCTCCATTTCGTACATTGAACCCCGGAAGAGGGGTTACTTATGCAAACAGGACACTCAGATTTCGTATCTGGAAAGTATACCCAGCAAAAAGAATTCATTGTCCAGCCAGGACAGTTTATCATTTGCCGAACATAAGAAATATCAGCTGGTCAAGCAAGACTCTGTGATTTCCTTTGCTGATCCACCAACTCAACCCACCACTCCCCGAAGACATATCCTAGTGAAACAGGACTCGGTCATCTCCTTTGCCGATTCTCGCAGCATTCGAGGCATTCTCATCAAGCAGGATTCCGTCTTTGCGTATCCGCCATCAGCGAAAACGTACGACTCCACCTTCCACGTGTCCATCTTGAAAAAGAGTGATAGCCAGTGCAGCTCTCCCATTCGAAAAACTATCGAATTTATGGAGTAGTGTCCGCGCTTTTAAGAAGATTGAACAAAAACTAGGTTTAACTATATATACTACTTTATTAACTAGTGAGTATTCAACGAATCTGTATTAGACGCTGTGCGTTTTTCGGTTACTGATCTGAATTGTACCATTGCTTTGATTGGATGCCCATTTCACCCCCTCAACAATAGTAGATATAAGAGAAAGAAAACCCGATTCTGGGTCATCGTACCCTCTTTAAATGCCCCCGTTTGCATTTGTTGGTGCAGGTCATCACCGCCATTAAAGCGCATTATTTCAATTAATTGGCCGTAAATTTCATATGATTATCGTAGAGTTGAGATTTCGGTAAACGGTTTCGCATTTTGGGTATACACTTAAATGTATGGCTGAATATTAATTTGGCGTCAGATAGTCACATCTCATGTGCAAGAATAAAGCAAGTTTTATAGACACATTTTTATTATCCCATCTTTATCTGAACTTGAACAATTAAGGGACAGTTTTTCACTAAATACATGCAATCGTTCCCAAAATTATGCAATAAATAAAGGAATAAAAGATCGGAATTAATAGTATATCAATAGAACTTGTGTAGGGAAAATCTGAAGAAAATTAATTGTAAATGCTTGGATAATTTATGGAATGACCATTAGCGGGCTTTGAACCTCTCTTTCACCATATATTTCAAAGTCTTGAGAACCACAAAACATACACTTCTATATATGTTTCTACCTTTGACGTATACCTACATTCATAGAGAGTACCCACTTTAAACGTATAAAGAAAAGTCAGAGCGTAAAAAATAATAATGTACAATGTACGTACGCACAGAAAAGCACAAAATGTTCCCAAAACCCTTAAAAATAATCAACTAAAAGCTATACACACAAAAACGACAAACAAAAAGAGGATATGATAAGATAAATAGAGACTAAGGAAATAGAAATAAATTAATAACTTTGTCTACTGTTTGGTGTATAACAAACATAAACCATATAAAACTGAAACAAAATGGACACTAGTTAGCAAAATGCTTATACAATAAACAAAACAAAAAAAGAAATACTTTGCAAATCGTTTCATTATATGGTCAAACGAATCACTTGTCCGATTCTGTATTTAACTATTTGCGATAAGGATATTGTAGTCATGTAAGAGAAATATATATTTTTATATGTTGATCCGAATAAAATATAATACTATAATAATTAACACAAACCAAAAACAACAATAATAATTTTACACAAACACTGTCTTATATGGAATTATAAAATTTAAAGCTAATATATTATTAAATTATATACATACATAATTAAATATTTATTATAAATATATAAAATATATACCTTCAGAAGGACGAAGATCATTTATGTGTGATAAATCAATGAATTTTTTCGCGTTTAACGTTCCATGCAAAATTTTAATTTTTATAATACATATTTAGATATATTATAGCAATTAAATTAAAAAATTGTAATTTTATCACTAATTATCTTTTTCAGTCATTAATATTATTGAGAACAGTTTTAATTTCCTATTAAGTTGATTTTAATATACATCATGTGTACATTTATATGTTGTTATATGTAAAATTTATAAAATGTAATATTTTCTTTATTTTGCATTAAATTTACAAAATCTTATATCTTTTATGAAACTATAGTTATTGAATTAAAATTAATTCTTTATATATTAAAAAATTAAGCAACTGTCCAATTGTTCTATTTACAATTTTTAATTTTCGTAATCTTACAACGAGTTTACATTAAACTGATAAGGACAATTTGAGATTGTTATTAATTCCTATCTTTTCCAGCTTTTTATAAAAATAGTCATAAAAATTAAACGTAAGATAGTCGTTAAATAGTATATATAATTGGTCATATATTAGGAGCTTCTGTTTATAGGAAGTGAATACATATGTAGAGGCTACAATTGAAACTTAAACAAATATGGAGTAGTTTAAAATAAAAGTTTCTGAATTTGTAGAAAGCCCAATTCTCATTTTGGAAGACCACTTTGTAGTTGGCAAGAGATATGTGCCTGGCAGGAAGCAAAGTAGAGGGACGTGCGCTTTGGTCTACATAAAATTAGATCAATGGCGTTCGATATATTTTTGTCTACTTTGCCGCTTTAGACTAGAAAGGATTTTAGTCTTGACTTTTCCACCAAACAGTTTGACTGGGTGGTTTGGAGATTGTTTTTGAAAACACATATCGATCGCCAAGAATTTAAACGAGCCAATGGAAACAATATAAAATATAACTGATATTATATTTGATATAATATTAAAGATAAAAGTAAAATAGAGAGGATTGTATTTTTGTTAGTGTCCCAAACACCATATCATTTATTCCCTCTCACTCTATTTAATAGTAGTGATTGTGATCTCTGGGTTTTGGAATTTAATTCCGATTCTCGGATTTACCAGATAAAAAAAACCTTTTACCAAAGTTGATCCCGCTTTTAACGTAACTTTAAGGTATGGAAAACAATTGTGAAAAAATCGTAAGAACTCAAATGGCAAAAATGTTATGCAATATGCGTATATTTACCATAAAAAGGATAACTAATATAACGCTTAGAGTACGAATAGTTGACACGAATTAGACTTCACTAAAACACTGATAGAATTTTGGTAATATCGTGTTATAGGAAATTGTTTATTTTTATAAATTACCTATTTGTATAGTCTTAAGTAGAAATTAAAAATCTAATATTAATAATAAATACAAAACTGAATTTTAGTTTACTATTTTATAACTAAAGTTACACGAATAAGAACTTATTTGAATTGAAACGTTCATTGGATTAAAAATACATATATTTAAAAAACTATGAAATCGTTTAACGATTTACACCAAAAGAACTACAATGAAATAAAATAAAAAAAAAAGAAAACATTTTAAGGGGAACGGCAACTTGCCGAAAAATAAAATAATGTAATAACTTATTTTCGATTTGTTATTCATTGTCAAAATATACAATAACCGCTGCAACCAGCACAAAATAAATAATAATAGACATGAAAATGATAAAATATTAGTCATATATGATATTAATTAATATACTATAATCATTTCCAATAATATAGTACTTAAGGCCAATAAAGACAAAACTATCATGTAATACATAACTGTATTATTAGAAGATAAATAAAATAAACAATTCTAAAATGGCGTTTCATTATTTATTTCATTTATTCATAAAACCTAAAAAAATTCTTTCAAAAAAAGGATCCATTTTGATTTTGGAGAAAAGGGTTTCTTGAACAGAATTCAATAGATATTCATTACATTCTAAAGATGAAGGTAAGTGTTTTCAAAAATTGGTAGAGAATAAAAAAAAACAATTTTGCTACGAAGAAACATTGCTCTAAATATAGTTACGGCCCAAATTAAATACTGTTATATAGATTAAGAGTACTACATAACAGTACTAATTAGAATAATCTCTAATTTAAAACCGAGCATATATAATATAAGCACAGAAAATTACAGTACTTAAATATTACCGACTTAATAAGATTTAGAGTAGTTATAACTAGCAATCCATAAATTAAAAAATAAATAAACTTCTTTAAAAAAACAACGAAATATGGAGATAATTAAGTTTATTACTAATGTAAAAATTTCCAGCAATATCGATATTTTATCGAGTTACAACTTTATGGCCTTGTAGAGCAGTTGCCTAAATATTATCTTCCACGTGATCACAAAGAAAAAAAGTCTAAAAGTGTTAATTTACAAAATTTCGGTGACGAGTAGTGATCACAATGACCCATATTTGATTTAAGTTGTACTTTTAAATTCCATTATTTTTATATTTTTTCAGTAATTTTACTCATTTTGATGCTTAGTTGGTTTTTCACAGTCAAGGCTAATTTTATCCTTAACAATAAATTAAATATCCATTTATTTCTTTTCAAATGCATTTATATTGATGTCAATAGTTAAACAAACTGAAGAAAAAAAATACTTACTACTTATCCAGTGAAAATATAAGAGTGATAAATTATACGAGTACTAAAACATTATCAAAAAAAATTGTTTTTGCAATTCCGAATGTGAAAGGCCTCCATTTTTCATCTTTCTCAATAAGTAAACACAAAAATACGGATATTTATTGATTTATTTATTACACCAAGCATTATTTATTAGCTTGATTTATTTTAATAGTCTCCATTTAAGGCAAATTTTTCACATAATTCATAAAACTTAAAAGAGCATAATTTGAAATCCATTAAATTTATTTATAATAATGTTGCAAGACAATGTGGATTATTTTATAGAAGAAAAAAACACTTTTACAACGAAGAAAAACATAACTCAAAGAATAATATCGTTTTATATGAATCAACCCCAAACACGTAGAATAATCTATTATTTAAAATCAAGAACATGCATACTAGATATATAAAGTGTACAGAAAATTACAATATTTAAAAAATTACCGACTTAATAAGATTTAGAGTAGTTATAACCAACAATTCATAAAATAATTAAAAATAAACTTCATCGTAATATAATCCAAGAATTTCGAATTTTTGTGCTATTTTATGAAAGAGAATTTTTAATAAATAAATAAATTTGTGGAGATATCTATAATTTCACGAACTTCAACTTTTAGATCTTGAAAATTTTTGAAAATGGAGAAATTATTTTTTACATTATCACAAAGAAAAAAATCTAAAGGTGTTAAATCAGAATATTTCGATGACGTGTTTTGTTATTAACAACCCAAAATTACTTTAAATTTTGGACTTTTTAATGCAAAATTTTTAACTAATTTTGCTAAAAATTTTGACACTTATTTCAGATTTTTTATTCTTTAATGTTGTCTTACCTTCTTCTTTACAATAAAATATCCACTTCCTATTATCAATTATAAATCTGATTAATTATCTATAGGGAATTTTTTTAAGTCCAATTCCGAATGTGAAGTCCCTGAGTTTTTCATCAAAATCAATATGTAAAATTCAAGTTCTCAAAATCAGTGAAAAAAGAGAAATCATATTTCAAATATTGACTGATTTATTTATCACATCAAACATTATTTATTAACTTGATTTCATCTAAGAGCTTCCACTTTGAATCAATTTCTTCATCTGATAAAAAAAAAAAACTGAAACGAACACACTTTAAAATCGATTTAATATAAATTGTCTACATTACTAACTTTTTAAGTATATATACAAATTTTAGGAAATTTTAATTACAATTAGCGTAATAATTTGTGAATGAATTTTTAAAAAAATGTATGTAAAGTGGTTTTATAGTACATATTGCAAAATTAACTATATTATTATAATAAAAAAGTGGTTATCCGATAATTTGTAATTTATTCGAATTAGTTTACAATAATAATAATGTAAAATAGAAAAGGATCCAATTCATTTGTTCCAATGTATTGAAAGAAAAACAATTTCTCGCGCGTGGTAACACATTATAACAATTAAAATTAGATAATCCGTATCTGATAAATAACTGTAAAATAAATAGGTTAAGTCGTCGAATTCGAATCGTGATCAGAGCAGCCTGAAAATCCCGAATTTATTGCAAACTAAAAAAGAGACTACTTTGATTGTGGCGGAGGCGGGTCGAATGGGGATGGCTCGTTGATGTGTATCACTATATAATTGTCTTTATCCCAAGTGCATTTAGCTAATATTAAGTGTTTCATTATTTACAGATCTCTCGTCTCAAATGGCGTGAGTTCAGTCCTTGTTTTTTTTTGCTATACAGGAACGGAACTTTTATTTTGACGCTCCCAGGACGTGCTTCACAGCGCTGACAATGTCGTTGGGCTGTGGGAGAGCCGCTTGTTCTAAACTCTTCGCGTAAGGCATGGGAACATCGACTCCGGTCACACGCCAAACTGGAGCGTCCAAATGGAAGAAAGTCTCGTGTTCCATGACTCTGGCAGCTACTTCCGATCCCACTCCACTTTGAGGCCAACCCTGTTCTACGGTAACCAAGTGGTGCGTCTTTTGCACTGATTTGAAAATCGTCTCCGCGTCCAACGGTCGAATTGTCCTTAAATTAATCACCTCGATTTCAATCCCACTTTTCGCTAACTCAGCAGCAGCCAATAGGGATAATTCCACAGCTCTCGAGTGGGCAACAACAGTACAATGTGTTCCTGGTCTCTGGATTTTAGCCTTTCCAATTGGAATCACGAAGTCCTTACTTAAAACTTCGTCACTAACTGGATAAGGTGTTCCGTACAAAATCTCGTTCTCTAGAAACACAACTGGGTCAGGATCTCTAATTGCGGCTTTTAGAAGCCCTCTACAGTCCTCAGCATCGTACGGGGAGATGACTTTGACTCCAGGACAGTGTGAATACCATGCAGCAAAGCACTGAGAATGCTGAGCAGCGACACCAGCAGCCGCTCCATTCGGTCCACGGAACACAATTGGGACATTAACAGTACCAGCCGACATGTAAAAGGTCTTGGCAGCTGAGTTAATAATCTGATCTATGGCCTGCATGGCGAAATTGAAGGTCATGAACTCGCAAATGGGTCTCAAACCGGCCATGGCGGCACCCACGGCGATTCCTGCAAATCCCATTTCGGTAATAGGAGTATCAATAACCCGTTTATCTCCATACTTCTTCCACAATCCTCTGGAAACCTAAAATAAATATTTAAAGAAAAATAGTGTTACATAACCTCTATGTTTTTACGTAACATTTTATGTCTTTATTATCGATTGAATGGGGTTCAAGTCCTCTTCTCTACCTTGTACGCTCCATCGTACTGGGCCACCTCCTCCCCCAGTATAAACACCCGTTCGTCCTTTTCCATTTCCTCGTCCATGGCTGAGTTGAGGGCATCTCTGACGGTCATTTGCTGGCCTGCAGCTACCGCCCTGGTCGTGGAGAACGCCCGCCTAGGGACAAGACTTCGGAACACTGTCAGCAACATCGGGAGTGCAATCACTTCAATTTCGGTTGGCCACAGACAAAAAATTGTTTGCAAATTCGCAAAATATTGTTCTCGTCAAACTGACAGAATCTCGGCACACGCGCATGCAAATACAAACAATTTGAGCCAGTGTAACTATCAATTAAAAAATCTCTAAATACTTTGTCGTTTTATTACCACAAGGTTTTATTAAATAATAATTCAACTAAAAACAAAACGTATTCCCATTATCAATCTCGTTACAGACAGTCTCTCTATTTTACACACGTTTCCAATTACTTCCAGGCTTGCTTTAGAGCCTTTTTCGAGGCCAGGTATTTGACTACATAAGAAGCTGTTGTCAGCCCAATGAGGACAATGGTGATGAGGAAATAATCAAAATCGTCTTTTAACGAGTCGAAAGTCTTTGAGGGCGCCACTCTGGTCACAAAAATGTCCAATCCGTAGGCCATGACTAAACAAGTACTCTCCAGTCCACTCGGCGCTGTGTGAATACCCTTGATGCGCGCCACAGACTGATTGTAGTTAACTATATTCTCGCTCGGCAATGGGATTTCTGGAATGTAAGGAATAACTCCCTCTTCCCGTTGCTGATTCGGAGAGGAAACTGGTCGACGAGGATCCAGCAACATCCAGGGCATTTCCAGAACAGCTCCAGTTGATAAACCAACTAAAAATTTGTATCAAACATTAATATTTAGCTTTGAAGACTTTAAGGAACACCTACTTAAAACGTCCTTATTGGTTATTCCCTTCTCTGTTATGGTCTCTTTAAGAGCTACAACCGTCGCGGGAATGATGTATGACTGCCGTTCTACCATTGGCAATGGCGGTGGGTCCAATGAACTCCAAACAGTGCTGTTTGTTTGGGTTTTGCCTTCATATAGCTCCATTGTAGCTAAAATAAA
Organism: Clogmia albipunctata; assembly: GCA_001014945.1. NCBI lineage: Eukaryota > Metazoa > Arthropoda > Insecta > Diptera > Psychodidae > Clogmia > Clogmia albipunctata. The sequence continues at coordinate 41,645 of JXOV01012753.1, forward strand.
TAATTATATTATGAATATTTATAATTCATAAAAGTTATTTATAAACCCAGGTCAATAAGACATTATTAAACACTAGGTTTCTTTAAAGTCACAAAAGTTTTAAGAGTTTAATAATGCTTATCGATCGTGTACAAAATTATATGCATTTTTCAATAAATGATTAAATTAAAATATCTTTTTTAATTTCGAATTTAAAATTTAGTTCTCTAACTTTTTTTTAGTAATTATTTCATTTATTTCACTTCTGACAAAAATCGTCAACGCAGATAAAAATTTAATAGTTAAAAAAAGCACATAAAATACTTGCGCTACAAAAAAATCTTTTACAGATGAAATATTAGTACGGTAAATCCAATTTTATATATCGAAATATCATAATAGTTGTGTTATAACTGTCTCTAGTTAAGTATATCGTTCAAAATGGCGCAATAATTTTGACATTTAGATCAATTTGTTCGTATATTATGACTTTTTTACTAGTAAAATAATAAAAAAAAATTACTATGTAGTGCGATAAAGTGACGCATTACGAGACTCAAATTGATATTGAAAAGCTCATTTATGGGTAATTTATGAAATTGACAATAGAGGACATACACTTTTAAAATTTCTAAAGTAATTTAATTTGACCTGATTCAACATTAAAATATGCAATTCAGTAAAAAATTATATGAAAAATTGATTATTAGAAAAAATGCATAAAAATCATTATCAAAACTTACAAATCTCGGTTCTCCGAACTTTCTCATTGTAATAGGTATAAGCAAGCCAGTTTTCGGAATGAACCATGTAGAAAGGTTCTTTTGCCCTCTTATGGCTCATTGAGAAGATAATCGATCCAGAAACGACATCAATTAGATGGACATTTAAAACTGTTTTGTGAACAGCATGATTTCCCAAAGTAGCCACGGCAATTAAATTGGGATTTATGTACTTGTAGAGGACAGACCGATCGCTCAGGACTCTTCCCTGTGAATGAACATGCTCAATCGAGTTTTTTAGAGCGACATTAATCAGCTTCTGATTCAAATTCAATTCCCAAATTGGAAGAACATTCAAGTCCTTCTCTACAAAGAATCCATTTAAAATGCCCTCATTGGTTGCTGTGAACAAATACAGTCCAACAGCGTCTCTAGAGAAAGCCCTTGGTAGAACATGGATCTCATTTTTATCGTCTAAAATTAAAATGGGTCGAACAAAAGTCGATGCTTCTGATTCGTGTAAAATCGCTGTTTGCTTGATTTTATAATCCAAACGCAAAGTATCGACTTCCACACCGGTAATTGGATTAAACTGGTAGATGAAACCATGATCCGAAACTCGGTTCCTTCCTATTATGGCATACTGAATGGGATGAGGAAAATGTCTAGCCGTTCTTTGGGCGATTAATTTCACATTTTCACTCCCTTCTTTGAAAGTTTCCAGTTCAGGCAAATATTTCATCCAATGAATTTTTCCGGACATGTTATCAATTCCAAAGACCTTTCCACATTTGGTCACAACGACAATCATTTTATGGAGTCCAAAAGCGTCTCGAATTAGTTTATTTCTGAGCTTTTCATTTCCATTTTGATCCGATGACAATCCCAATACGGTCAGGAAAATACTCTTCACCTGAGCAATTTGACTAGTTGTTCTTCTGATGAATCCCTCCAAAATGTTCCCTAAAAGAGTGAAAATAATTAGAACCTAATGATTTAAAAAAATCGCCAATACACAACTTTTGCACAAAAAAACCAAAAAATGTTGCAAAAATATTACAAATTAAGGGTCATTTACCACGAGAGTAAAATACATCATGAGTGTACAAGATTATATGAAGTTTTACTAATGTGATTCTACTCTACAATAATTAGGATACAAAAACGCAAATTTATCACACGTTTGGCAAACTTACACTGAGCCTCATCTAAGCGTATCATTTCCAGACAATTGACAAGTGGACGGATAATAAAGAGAAACGTTTTAAATTCAGTAAAATCATTGTTTAATCGAAAAAATAATTATTAAATAGAAAAAAATCCAATAATTACCATCTTTGCTGTTGAATTCCCCTTCAATGGATCCTTCCAAATAAGACAGAGGCAGTTCCACCATCTCAACAGCTGCAATATTTGTTAGAGATTCCTCCCTAGACCATTTTATTTTGCCTTGTTGCATCAAAATGATTGAATTATCTTCGGTATCGAGAAGAATTCGACAGAAGATATCTGGTTTCCTTTTACACTTTACGGATTTTATTTGAGCCCGTCCAGAATAGTCATCCTTTGGTGTGACAGACAACAGTTCAGTTATATCCTCGCCAGTTACTAAATCTGAGGCACTTGTTCTAAATTCCTTATCAGTAGTTGAGATCTGAATTAATACTCTTTGGCTGTCAACCGTCTCCACGTAATAGTCTGCATTTGGAATAAGTTTAGAGGAGAACGTCTCTCCTTTTAGAGATAGAATTTCTCCGTTAGCTATTATAGTCCCGTCAGATCCCTTAAAAGAAAAAGATATTAAAATAGTTATTTATATTACAAGTTCAAAAACAGATTTTAAATTTACAAAAGCTATATACAATCAGACGTTTTTCACAAAGAATTAAGAGTGAAATACGAACCACAAGCCGAAATAAATGTGCAAATTATATTAAAAAAAAATAAAATTTTTACTAGTGAAAAAAGTGACTTTATGAAACCCAAATCAATATCCCAAGTTAACATTACGATACGGGATTGAAAAAATTATTTTTCAAAATTTCATGTCATAAATACCTTGAGGGCTCTAATTGGCTCTTTTAGTTCATCTAAAAGCGGTTTTGTGAAGAGCTGGCCATTATCAGGCAGTAAATTAACTCCCAGAATTTGGTTCTTGATGCCACAAACGAAGAACGGTTTCGCTAAAATGCAATGGCCTTTTGTAATCCAGGCTGTGGTAATTCGGGTTGTTCCTGTTTTCATTGGCTGGCCAGTCGAAGCAAAATACTGAGTGACCTCCAGATGGGAGCCATAAAAGGCGAGAACGTGATAAAGAACTAGATTGTCAATGAACCAGAATTCTTCCTCGACTTTATCCGGATTGGACAATGTTAGAGACCATTCCCACAAAGCGATACCAGTCAGGGGATCCCAGCCTCGTACAAGAGTCGGGTATCCATTCCCATTGACACTTAGGAGCGTATTTTGTGGCTCACTCGCTGAAGTGTCTGTGAAAACAGCTGCGAATTTCAGTTTTCCCCTGGGTTCCTTCTCTAAAATCTGTCGCCAGAGCAGATTTCCGCTCTTAGCACTAAGTGCAGCCAACACATTCTCCTCTGTGGTAGTCAAAACCAAGTCCGACAATGATATGAATCCATCCTGGATTTTTCCAATGTAACTTTGGTGCCTAGAAGAGGAAAATGTTTATAACTAAATAATCGTTCGAGTTTAATTAATGTAATCCCCCTTTAATGATTACTGATTAAGATAAATCCATTTTTATGGCCACTTTATAGGTTAATCAAAGATTATTTCCATTTACCAGTCAAATTTGCCAATTTGGTCCTCGTAAATTGCCCCGATTTCGCGCAGGGTGGCCAGCACCATTGCCAGCACTATAAGTTGTAGTTTCATTGCTATTTTCTGTCTTTAAATTAAAAATTTAGGTTTTTAATTTTTAATTGTCATCTTTTTTTACTTGAAAATGACAGCTCAAAAGCGCAATCTCCTAAAAGTCAATTGGTTTAGGCATGTTCGAAATAACGTCGGTTTTGAAAAATAACGAAGCGGTCGGCAAGGTTAAGGAAATACCGGAACGGAATCACTTAATTTTAAATTTAAATTGGTCGGTAGAAATTTACAGTGAAGCTCTGAATATGCAAAAATTTTAATTTTGAACCGTAATTTTGATTTGATTTAATTAATTGAAGCAACAATATAATAACATAGAAAATACCGAATTTACTTATTGATATCGTCAGTACATTTCTTTGCATAATTTAATTGATTTTTAAAGAGAGAGAATATAGGTCTCGCAACACAAAAATTGGATTTTGAGTTTTCTGACTCAAAATTAAGAGCAATCTGCACATTGGGCTTAAATTCAATTATTATATTCTGTGATTTCTGTAATTTAGAATGATAATAATAATAATAATTTAAATGAGCTTGTTATTATATTGTAAATCTCTTTCCTTTCCATATGATAATAATAATAATCCTGTAGAGGGTTCAAAAATTGTTTGTAATCGAACTAATGAAGCGCCTATTTGAGAAACAGCATAAGCGCCATTATTGACGAAATTGTGTTTTTGATAGATATGGCTATTTAAAGGGTAGATATATACCCCAAAATTTCCCAAAAATTAATGCCATGGTGGCAAAATACCATTATAAGATGCGTACCACGTTTTGATAAAAAAAAATCGCAAAAAATTATGAAATTTTAGTAACATTCTTTTGTTATAATTGCTCTAATAATTTGAGTAACATAATTATACTGTATTTTGTTGTTATAAATATAATATACATTTAATCAGTAATATCAAAACGAAATGTGTTATTTTGCATAACACTGATAAAGTTAGAACTTTCCCACTTTATGGCGCTAATTAAGGATTCTCCCTAACGTAATCACACAAAAAATGTTATAGATTAATAAAAAATAATTAAAACCAGCCTGAATAAATTTTAAATAATATTTTTAAATGTATTTGGCATCAACATTGAAAAAGAGGGCATAGTTTACGTGCACTCAAAAAATTTTCCTGGCATGCATGTCTTGTAATACATATAATGATTTGAGGGTACCAAATTCATTAAAGTTAAAAATTGTTTGAATTTTCTAAAAAATGATTTTATAATAACAAAACAATTAATTAAAAAGAATCACATTTTTAAGTAATTTCACAAAAATTTAATGAAAAAATAAACCAAACAAGAAAAAAATAAAAAGAGAAAATTGGAGTATCGAACTTATAACCTTAATTCAATTTATCATGAATTTACCAATTAAGCTATTCAAATCACTGAAAATAAGTGTTAAATCGTAATCTTTATTGGCCTAATTATTTTAAGTCTACATATCACATTCAAAATTCTGAGTGTATGGAGTGACTACCGAAAAAGAGACTTTAGATTATTAAATACTTGCTTAAAACAATAAGCATTAGAATATAATAAATTTGATACTTAATGAATTAGAAAATTTAAAAAAAAAATCAAATCGATCATAAGAAACAGTAAGTCACGAATAAATTATGGAAACTGTAAAATAGATCATGATGCTGTTAGAGATTAGGTCTTTAATGAGGTCCTGAATAGCTTTGGTTCCTGGTCCTACATACACGTACCCCTATTTAGGATGGGGTGCATTCGTTGAGCGGCTCTTCTCTGCTGTCACAAAAGCGCGTTGATGTATTTTATTATTTACTGAGCGATAAAATAATGTGTCCCATCCATCAGCAGTATAAAAAAAATTCAAAGCATTGTAATGATAATAATAGAATGTGTGGTGGTGAGTTTTAGTCATCGGCAGAGCGCCGAAACCCGATTTATAGTACACACAAATGGTAAATTAGTGCAAAATGGTAAATAGTTTTCGAATGAGCTGATTTTTTGTGCAACTCTCGGTTCAAGTGGCTCTCGTTGTTATTATTATTCGCTTCTAGGGGGTTGGCATGGCAGAGGCAGGCTGGCTGGCTGGCAGGGATGATGATGACGATGATTCGCTTAGCTTCCCTATATTTTTAGCTACCTACCTACCTGAATAAAACAGCTATATAGCCATTCAAATTCGGCAATGATGATAATTGAATGCATAAATTCCATGTTTGTTTGGAAAGTGTTAGTCGAGAGAGAAACTTAAACCCAATAGACATTTTGACTCTTCCTCACCGTCGTGTTGTGCTGGAATTTAAAACGCTCTCCTCTGTCTATCTATATAGTATAAGACTCTTAGGACATTAAGTGGTTTAAAAATAGATTCTAAAATAATAGAGCAGGTTTCATTTCACCCAAATTTATAATATTGTTGATTTGTAGCTAAATTTATCAACTTAAAAATTAAGTTTTATATTACTTTAAATTTGATTTTTTTTGTTTCAGTTTAGATTTTATTAAAATTTGTTTAAGAATAGATAATTACAAATAAGTTGTTTATTTTAAATAAAAATCTATTAAATTTATAAATAAAAACATTATAGTAAGGGATTTTTAAACATTAGCTTCCTATAAAATCACAGAAGTAGCAAGTCGTTTATTAATCTTTATCGATTGGGATTTGTTCAAGACATTCTTCATTTTGAACAAAAAAATTCTTTGAATTATTTTACAACTTATCTGTCTTATTTTTTCACCTAAAACTTGTTATATCTGTCTTTATAAGACAAATTCTAAAGTACATTTAGATATAACTGACAAATAACTAATTTGTGCAAAATTCATTTTAGTTTTATAACATTTAATTAAAAAGGTGTTTGGAATAAGTAACTGACTTCTAAATTTATATGTGAAAATCTGCTACGGAGGACTTATTTTAATAGTAAAGAATAAGCAAAAGTACATTAAAGCACTAGTATGTATATTAAAAGTGTCTTGGATAGAACAACTATTAATTGAGAGTAACAAACATGGAAGAAAATATTAAATTAAATCAAAATGAATTACATGATTTATTGGATGGAATTTAATTTTTAGATTTTAATTACTTCAAGAACACGCCTCGTAGCCGATGTGTTAACGCATCCGGCTATCTCTTCGGAGTCAATCGATCCCTGGGCGGGTAGGATTGACTGGGTCCTTTTTCAACTGGTCTTGGTGCTATTAATTGACAAATAATATACTGAAAACAAATAGTCACCGAAATGTGGAAAACCCGTTGAGGTTGAGACACCCCAAGTTCCTGAATTGAAAGGGAATTTTTTTTTTCTAATTACTTCAATAAATTAAAATTTCAATTCGTCTACAATGCAATATTTATTTATAATAAATAATGAAAAATATAATAATTTAGAAGAAACATTGTTTTACAATAAAAGCATTTTTCTATTCAGCTACTTTATATTCATTTTTGCAAACAATTAAGCGAAATTATTCTATCGGTACTTCACATATGTAATTCGATAAATCCTTTTATAAAGCTTTAAGGTTTTAAATTTGCAAATTAATAAATTAATAACATTAAACTAAACTTACTTTCTATTTTTTATTACTTGTGTGAACTGAAACCTATTGATCGGCATATTTGTGTACACAAACAAGATGAGATTAGCGATTATCCTGGCCATGGAAATTGTTGTCATCGAATCAGTGTGTTCTTCACCAAATCAAAATTCCATTCAACCCGCCTCATCTATTATTAGATAATCTGTAAATTGGCAATCTGATCGAATCTAATTATTATCCCTTCGTTATCTGCCGATGTTCATCTTCTAGCTACTCTTCTCTATCTTTCTGTATTGCGACAAAATAACCGGTCGATTGAGTCTGATCCTGTTTGACATCACTTACCAGCTTATATATCTATTGTTCGCCAAACCCACACAAATTTCCTCCACATTATTCTGTGTGTTTGCTGTGTGCAGATTTTTACCCGTCGGCAAATTGTGAATAGGATTTGGAGTAATTAGAGGGTAGCTCCCGAGTTGATTGGGTGGATTTAAAGCTGGTTTGTTTATGATTAAATTTAACCCCAGAATCCCAGTCAATGTCTGGGGGCGTTCTTCTCACAGTACCAATTTCAATAGGTTTGATCCTCACTATTAACAAGAGTTTAAATGGATTAGAGTGTCAATCGAATTTAGATAATGGTGTTTCTTTTAAGTGATTTAATTTGATTACGTGTATAAAGTTATCCCAATCCCTATTACATTTAATATGGAGCCGTGATTTTTATTAAAGTTACTAGAATTCAGGATATATTTTTACTCGAAACCAATACTACTGTACAAATGTTTTAAAGTAAAATTTTGTAAAAATTCAACAATTGGTAAGAAATTTACGCGAGACCAAATGTACGTATCCCAATTATTTTTTGCAATCCCGTATAAAAAATAAAACTCTACGACATTGATTTTAGTTCTGTAATACGTCACCTTTTTATGAATGAAAACCATAATCTACGAACCAATTTGACTTAATGTCCACATTCCTTGCCCCTAATTATCACATTTTCATCCAAGTATAAAATGTGATCAGAATAAAATAATAAAAACATACTAATTTGATTATGATTGAAAAATAATGTAAACTATAATTATAAACTCGCCTTGCAGCTCGTATTTCAAAATCTTTTCATGTTGAAAATAGCTGATTTTACACCCTAGTTAGTGGCAAATTATTATTATCTGATTTAACAGTGTTTTCACAAAACTATTATTTTGAATTCGGATTGATTTGATTAATTGTGTGATTCTAGAAATTATAGGTACGAGTAACTATGATTTTAATAAGAATAGAGACTGTGAATGTCCTATTAAAAGGCTTCTCACTACTGACCTTCACTATGTATGTGCACTGAGACCCAATTCCCTAGAACCCGATTCTTCATTGATTCTCCTCTCTTCTTGAGTACTTTCTAATTTTCATTCAACGGTCAAGGAGATCCTTCTCCGGTTCTCCATCCATCTACATAGTCTCGTTTTATTTACATTCCTGGCCTTCACATTTATTGTGTGGCCTCAGTGCCCCTTCATTCCCGCAATCGCGGAACTCATTCAACCATTCACATTGACGACGTCAAGTTTTGTTATCCATATTACGAAGACTGGAAAACTCTCCCTTTCGCATTATTATTTTATATTTACCTCCGTATCCCAGACTTGATGCTATTGCTGCTTGCTGATGTTGATGATGAGGGGGGAAAATAATTCTTTTCAAATGGAAATACCGGGATTTCGATTTCATTTTTATTTAACTTTATATTTCTTATCTTTTTGTATAGGTAGAGGTTCAATACGGCGGGATCCGGGATACAAACAGTAAATATGATGAAATCAACAATAGGTAAGTATTATGAACTTAATTCATCAATACCTAAATGATGATCAAAAAGGTTACCGAATTGTCCGTCAATAATTCAACATTTATTATTATATTATAAACTATTTCCTATCATTGTAAGAAACATTTTTTTAAAGTTTGGTCTAGTAGTACATAAGGTTTTATTATATATAATTCTTGGACCAGCAGTACAAGATTTAAAAATTTTCAGAAGAATCTTTCAATTAAAAAATTTTTTTTAAAATAAATTATAATTTTCAGTTTATTAATGTAAGTTTCGAAAGGTAATTTGTTATAATTTTTAATGTTTTATTTATGTGAATCTCCTAGAAAAAGTAGAGATTTATTTTATATATTGCTAACAATCAACACATATGACAACTAGTACCTTAAAAAATTATTATTTAATTATTAATAACTCATGAAAATATTATATGACAATAAAAACCAATAACTAAGTAAAAGAAAGAACATCCACAAGATCGTTGGAATATATCCCATTGAAGTAGAAAATTAATACCCTAAAAAAACTAAATTTAAATATTATTGAGGAAAATTCTCGGCTATTCCAAATAAAGACTTTACGAAGTTCATCAATTTTGATATGAATTGATTTGTCGGAATATGAGTCAATTACTAATTAATCTCTCCTTTTCGGATTAAATATTTTTAACTGGTTTTTAATCAAAATAAATATACATTGATGATATTTATTTTCCAAAATATTGATTAACCTATGTGCGACGATCTTAGAATCGTCATCAGAATACCCAACTCATGACGTCACAGTAGGAGGAGCAAATCCATCGGGCGGGCCTAACCAGTGAGAAAATGGCGGAGGTGAAAAGAACGACGAGGGAGAGAGAGAGACGCCAAAAAATAATAATCGCCTCAAAAATAATTCACATTTAGTTTTAAACGGCGATTGATTGATTGCGTGTGCGAGTCTCGAAGAACGTGGTGGCTTTTTATGTACTAATTTGGATACTCTAGAGGAGAGAAGTCTTGAAAAATCCTTAAAGGTGTTATAGTGGTGTCGTGTTTGTTTATTTTCCGCAATCAATTGACGACGACGACAATAAAGAAGAGTGTCCTCTCAGTTTAGTTATCGGAAATACTCTCGACAAAGTTGCGTGCGCGATTGTATTCTCGTGGGGAAAGTGATTAAAAATTCCCGATTTATTGTTGGTTTTAAGCAATACTTAATACAATTTGTTGATGAATGTTCGCCCTTAAAAGTTTGAAAAGTTAATAGTTGAATAAAAAGAGATAGAAAGAAAGTGGAAATTGTGACCGTAAAAGTTTAGTGCATTTTTAGTGATTTTGGATTAAAGAAATAGTTGAAAATTGTGGATATTAACTGTTTAGGGATCGCAATTTTTATGGTCCTTTTGTCTGCCATTGGTGTGACTTATGTCAGCGACACTGGCTACTGCTGCGGTGAATTCTGATGTGTTTCCTGATCACCCGGATCAAGAACATGAATTTCCCGATCTAAATGGCCCGGATCTAGTAATGAGTTTGTCGCCCAAATCGAGCCACACTAATTCTGCCAATCAGCCATCAGAACATCAGCCCGCGGACCATCACCATCATACAATTGAAGAACAAATCCACCATCACCATCATTTGCATCCTAGCCACCATCATCACGGACTAGCCAATCTACAGTCAACTCCGTTCAGCGTCACAGACATCCTGAGTCCCATCGAGGAATCCTACCGGAAACTGGAATTAAGTGCTAATCCACCGTCGCCATATCGGTGAGATATTAGGAAATATGTAACATATAACATGTATTCAATTGAGAGAAATTATGGGAAACTCAAAACATTAGTTGAATATTTCAGTTTTAAAAACTTTTTCTCTCAAAATCATTATGCATTGTATAGATGATTTTTAAGGCAATATTTAAACTCTAAATTTAGTATTTTTTATTATTTGTAAATTTTGATTTAATTTATATGAATCTTTATAAGTTATAATGGTTTGAATAATAAGAATATGATTTATATTAAAAATTATCCTATATATAGTATTGCCTTTAAAAAAAACTCCGTATTTTGAATTGATATATAAAAAAATATGTGCAAAGTGATTTTGTAATGAAAAATATATGAGTTCTTGATACTGGTACTTTCTTATTAAGCAAAAATAATTTTAAGGAAACCTCATGATTTTACTTTATTTATTTGTGAATTTTGATTCGAACCTTGTATTTTAATTTAATCATATAAATCATATAAATTCACGAAACTTTTGAATTTATAATAAAACTATAAAAACATATACAATTCACGAAACTTTTGAATTTGTAATAAAATAGAGAGTCTATAGCTTGTAATTCGTTAAGTAAATCTTAAATTTTATTACTTTGGGTTTTGTATGGTATAACACATGGACAAATAGCCCCCAGGATAACTTTTTAGGACCAAATTTTTGAGAAAATTTTCTAGACCAATATTCGAACAAAAATCGTCGACAGTGATGTAGTTCATTTTGACCTCGTAAAATATCTGTTTTATAACAAATTCAAAAGTTACGTTAATTTTGGAACATCTTTTATATAAGCCAGACAAACTAGCGCAAAACTCAATTTAATTTATGAGTATTAAATTTTTTATGCTTTCATTATTAGATGTATTATGCAAAATGATTTTGAAAGAAAATTTTAAACATTAATATTAGAATTTGGTTTTATTTGTTAATTTTTTAATTAAATCATTTAATTCTTAACAAATTATAGTTAAATATTAATTTTTGAAAAGTAGAATGTTAATAATTTTTATAAATATATAAATTTTTTAACTTACAAAATTTTTCATTTATCACAAAACTAATCAGTTTAAATTCCCAATCTCAAGTTTTAACTAACTGATAACAATATAAATACCGTTCTTTTCAATAAATTAATTTACTCAGTCTTTGAACAGAAACTGGGGTTTCTACTTATAATCCTCTTTTTGATTTAATTAAATTTGAAAAACTCAACTAGTATTTTAGTAATAATGTCTTTATTGTTACAGTCGAACATGGACGTATTTTTATATATTTATTTAAATGAAAGTATTTTAAATAAATATATAAACAATGAAGACATTTTTACTGAAATACTAGTTGAGTAGTTCATATTTAATTTAAAAAAGACGATTTTAAGTAGAAACACCAGTTTCTGTTCGAAGACTGAGTAAATTAGTTTATTGAAAAAGAACTGTATTTATATTGTTATCAGTCGGTTAAAACTTGATTTTGGTAATGATACTGATTCGATCGGAGACAAATTATTGATGAAATAAGCTTATAAAGAACCTGAACAGTGCGAAATTAAATTCTTTTAAGTACGGATATAATTTATGTTTTAGTTTTGTGAAAGATTTTATTAATAGTTTAATTTGTAGCGATAAAGTACTAATTCAAAACAATAAAATTATGGTATTTGTTAATGATTATAATTGTTAACAAAGATTTTTTTCTACCATATATTAGCGTTTTTAAATATTACTAAAATCGGTTTTGTTCGTCGATTTTTGTAAAATACCTTATTTAAAGAAAGAAAATTAAATTGTGTATCATTAAATAATTCCTTATGCTCTTTTTATAAGGTTGGGTGATCTTATCGTTTAAATTACCCTCATAAAGAATGTTGGTTTTGGTGTAAATCCCGTAAAATATATTAATTTACATATTAACATTTCCAATTCAATTTTGATCAACCTTGTTTACTGAAATATTATTAATATCTCTTAAAATATTGGGGTAAATTGACTATCTTAACCAATTCCTTTTCTAAAGTAGATTTCGAATATCTAATAAAATTCATTGTTTTCAAAATAGAAACCGTAAATTGAGTTGAACCGTAATTATATTTTTAAGGTTTTTTTAACTGATTTAATACAATTAAATTTGCTTTCAGATCGAATTCGAGTGGAAGTAGCGTTAATTCGCCAAACACGCTTATTGGGCCGCCTTCAGCCAGTTCAGCCATGGCGAATCCGTATTCCATGGGACCATTGTCCTACCACAGTCCGGGCGTTCAGAGTTACTGTTCGCCGGCGGACAATTTGTCATCTCTGGCCGGCCACTACACGGACATGAGGAGCTCGGCGGGCTGGTACGGAACCACGACGAACGATCCCAGATTTGCAAGTAAGCCAGAAAAAATCTCAACCCCTCTCCATCCATGTGGTGGATTCACCCCACGAATTCCACTCCATTTTCCTGTTCTGGGCCCTTGATCTGCCGATATGCAAACAATGGATCTTTTGTCAACAGCATTTTCGCTTATTCGCGTGAATTTTTTCCTGCGACGGGTTTTCTGCCGTTTTCAAGTGTTCCTCGCTCTCTTTCTCTCGATATTATATATAGAAAATCCTAATGTTGGCGAATTTCGATCCTGGAATATGGTATTATGCTCAGCGTATTATCAAATTTGTTTGCCAATAAATCCAAAGTGATTATGATTTGTGCAGTATCGTAGATATTTGCAGATTATCGATTTTCGTTTAGTGGGTTTTTGTTATTGGAATAGAATAATAAGAAGGCGAAATTGTGCGTAAAATGGTTTACAGGAGATTGAGAAATAACAGTGTTTGTGCATTAAAAAGGATAATCGTGTGAGTGTTTTGTTTTTGTTGCGAACTGAGCGGAGGAGGAATTGTTGTAATCGGATCCCAAAGGGAAACTATTAAATTTCGATTTGTGCTCTGGTGTCGACAACAAGGCTCCTTTTGTTACCCCCATTGTTTCAAAGTGCATCCTGATTCCCAACTAAGAGAGAGTGAGAGACAAAGAGAACGTGAATATGATCATCATAATTGGTTATTAAATAATTGCAAACAGCTTTGTGGAAGAGATCAGTTTGAAATGGTTTTGATGAAAGGATTATAAAATCTCTCTTGGGGTTGACTCCAAATTTATTTATCGGTTTATATAATCGAGTGTAGTAGTACATGAGACGTCCTTCTGCTTTTGATGCCTACCTAGAAACAAATTTCATCAAATAAGTTTGATTAATTTCATCCTATTTGTGCTAATTACTTTGTTGTTGCGGAATCTCTCTGGTTGTCATAGCAGAGGAACGCTGAACCAAATAAATATCCAATTTCGCAATTTTATTTACCATGCTTGGATGGAATTAAAATTTGGCGTTTCCATGGCATCGTGGTACCATCAGAGGAGGTTGTTTGTTCCGAATTAGGTTGTCGTCATTTTGTCTACATCCTTACATGTCGATTCCAAATCAGAGATAAAGAGAGATAGAGAGCTGAATAACAATTAAAATGGGATTTAAAACAATCGTCAACTTGCGCACAAAACCTCATGACCACAGAGTTTCAAATGCCAAGCTTTATGGTGATGATTGCTGCTTGGACCAATTTGTTTGTTCAAGGTATTATTTATTTTTGTGTATTTTTTGCCTTGGATCACGGTCTGTTGAAAAGCGACGAAAATTGCGTCTCATCGTCTTCTGTTTGTGTGTCTGTATGGTTGTGGATGGATTAAGGCTGAAAAGTCCGGAGAATTTGAAATTTGAATTTCAGCCTATTGAAAACAGGAAGAAAAATGTGAATTCTTGAATAATTATTGTTTTGTTGGCTAACAAGGTTGATTATGCTTTCGGGTGATACCTTCTCGCATTTGTTATTACAAGACACTCGTTAACCAAACACAGATAGAGTCTGAGCTCTGAGAAAAAGCCCAATTCATGCCCAATTGTCTACTTTGGTGCAGTTGTTGACGTCTTCGGGCTGGTTCAGTGGTTGGTTTCTTCACCATTTAGTCATGTTTGTAATTCGAGCCCCCAATTAATGGGCTGTAATAAGCCCACTTGATCCCTATTTTCAATTCCGACAAAGTAGTTGGATTGAAATTCGACACCAGCTCATCCCACGCACGCTTTTTACACATCTTTGACATTTTTGGCACGCCGAAAAGGGTTAACCAGGCAAGTGATTTGTGTTTTGCCGCAAGACATCTCGGTTTTCACCGCTAACTCTTTCTCTCCATCTCTCTCCGAAATCGGGTAAACGATCTGGTGGAAAAGTAAATTCCTTTTGAAAAACCCGCTAAACCCATATTAAAGTGCATACACACAGTTTTCGATGCGAATCACGAATGCAAATGATTGCTCTGGACAAATAAATTGCAATCAAACTCACTTGCAATTACTTATCCGCGCGCAGATGAGAAGTTGTTTGCTTTTGGGAGACAGAGACAGTCTTTTTGTTTTAGCCATATTAAATGGACATTTCATGTGCAATAAATGTGCAACGCTATTTAAGTTTGTCAACATCAACAATAAAAAACTGCTGTTTGTTCTGACAAGAGTTTGTGCTGGCAAATTTAATGCAAATAAAAAAGACCCATCTTTGTTCAGTTTTCAATCAAAAGTTTATTGATTTATATTCTTTGAAGAACAGACGTATTCTTTATAAATCTGATATCGAAAATCCTCATCCTCAATTCGAACATATCCTGAAATTCCCGTATCTCTTTTATAGTCACGTTTTCCTCTTAAGGTTTTACTTTATCAATTGGTGTTTCGTTTCAGTTTCCAGATTGATGGGGGGAACGACAGGTGGGTCCATGGGCCACGCCATGACAAATATGGGCAGCCTGGCCGCGTGTAGTGTTACAGATTCTAAACCAATGCAATTTCCACTGGCCCAGAGGAGAAAGCGACGGGTCCTGTTTACTCAAGCCCAGGTAAGGAACTCACTCCCGTTTTTTGTATTATTTATTCAGAAGATTATTGACTCGGATTGGAATTCAATATACAAATAACGCTCCAAATTGATGCTGGGCGACAATCGGTAGGGACAGAAGGAATAGTAATTATGGAAGACGACATTTCCGTCAAGGTTGTCCCAGTCCAAGCATTTAAAACGTGACGCAGATCATTCCAAGTTAAATAAGATTTTACGTGGAAAGTTCAGCGCACATTGTCTGGTAATTAAACCGGGTAACAGTTCGTTCATCATCAATGAAGTCGTGCCTTATCGACGAAATTTTGATTCAGACCATATTCATGGCAGTTCCTCTCAATTGAGTTGTGCATCTATCAGGAAAATTCAGCACAATGGAATCCCACCCCATTATTACAAGTAGTTGCTAAAAATACATGTTTTTTGTGTTATTCAATACAAAGTGGAGATTTGATGAAGAGGGTTGCCAATAATTAACAATTGCAAAATTATTTCATATCATAAAAATATATTTGGGTGTATTAAATAACCGCAATAGCTATTTTTATTTATCCCACTCAATTTTTGTAAATACTTTATATGAAATACTGATAATTATAAATTATGTTCAAATAATACTAATAAGTGGTAAATTTTTGTTGTTAATCGAATTTTAAAATTAAATTTCTTTATAATACATGGTTTTCCAATAACTTTCATTTTGAATTGAAAAAATGGTTATATTTAAAGATTTTAAGTGAAATCAATATGATTTTTTCATTGGTAACAAAAAGAGTGGTGCCAGACTACGATTACTCGTACGCTTTAAGAACATTTTAGTTTTCATAGAATTTGCCAAACACCAGTATTTTAAAACTTTCCTAAAATTAAAGTTAATGATATTCTCAAACACGTTGAAAGTATATTTCAGTATAGATTTTCCAATAAAATTACTTTCAATAACAAACACTTAAGTGAATATTCAAATTACATGGATGCATTTTAAAGTATTTTTCCTAAATCCTTGCGATTTTATTATTCCTCTAAAACGTGTTGTCTCTAAAGAAAGCAAACACCTTACTTCATACGACAACATTATGTAAATGAACCCATTTCCTGGTGAATGCCAGAACCCTGAATGCTGTTTATCTGCAATTTGGATTGGATATATAAATGCAAATTATGTTTATATTTTACATTAGTCGTTTTTATACCAAGGAAATGACTAATTCTAATATTTGGGTAATAGTTTTCAATGATGGTTATGTTTCTAGTTCATAACAAAATGTTGTTTCGGAACAGAATTTTTAAATATAAAAATCCATAACTGTAATCTGAGAGTGTCAGATAATATTCGTCAAAGTTCGTTAATATTTTACAGTAAAACCTTCAGTATCAAAGTAACTTTCATAGAAATTGAAGAATTTTGTTTACTTTAATAATAAAAAAAGCACTAGTCATTTAAAAAATTCTTTAAAGCACTTGTGCTGTAAAGACGACTTTGATAGATCAAGTTTGAATGTCATAATATCAATTTTAAGAAATAAAAATGCAAAAACTATAAATATTTCATTATTTTTTGGAAAACAATAAAATAGTACATTTATTGCTAATGATGGCCTGCTCGAAAATCATTGAAGATGACTGTACAGTTGGTATCCAAAAATAAATTAAAGACCAGTGAACGGGGAGTGAAAGAGAGATTCTGTGTTGTGTTTGCCAAGCACTTACAGTTTTGACTAATATTCGACTAGGAAAATAATTATTTATATTTATTTATTTGTGTTTGTTTTATGTAGACTTCTATATAGTCGCATGAAGGAGAGTGCGTCGTCGCCGTGTTCACAATGAAGGTCTTATAATACAAATGAATGCTACTCATGGACTAAACTTTGTGTATCAAATTGGACAGAAAGAGAGTGGAAATTGCATTTGGATGTAGATGATGATGATGACGGATGGAGATGAGGAGGTGGAGACTGTTTGGAAGGAGAGTAGTTATGAACAATTGCAATATACTTGTTTCACACACGTTTTATTTGCTTATGAATTTAATTATGTTTGCAATTGGGAAACAAGTGGAAATGGCTCTTAAACTTTGCCCAATCCAACATCCATTCATCCAAAGCTCCACCAAACAACTAAGCAGAGTGAATGGTTTGTCTCTAAAATAATAATACGCTTTCAATTGTTATCCTCCTCCTCTATGGCAGGAAAATATTTAAAATTCAATTAAATTTTTATTCAGATTTTAAATTTGCAATTTCAATTAAAATTTGTCAATTTGCCCGGTACTCCTAAATAAATATTGGATGGAATGATCCGTTTTCAGTAAAATAAATACAAACGAGAATGAAAATCCAGCAATAATAATAGGGACTCTTGTTTGCTCATGGAATGCCTTCGTCACCTTTCTCCGCCACCGCCATCATCACCACCTCACATCTCAATTCCTCTGGCTGCTGCTCTGGATCTCTAAAACAGAGCAGTGGAGCCGTCGCCATTCGTTCACAAGACCCCAATTCTGGGTGGAACGAACGAACGACGGCGCAATTACTTTAGCCCGGAAAATTTGTATAAATCACCCTTAATTCATATTTTCATTATTCAAATATTTGCTCTTCCTAGTGACGTTTATTTTTAATCCCAGAAATGCCATTTAATGGTTTCGGAAATTGATGTCAGTCAGTTTGCTCTGACAGAGTAGAGTCACGGAAAGGCTTTTCGATTCGGTATTTGAATAAGAACTTGAATTATAATTATCGGAAAATTTGTTCTGGGATATTGAAGATAATATTGGCTATTCAACTCAATAAAGAAGGGTGACTTGCTTATGCTTAATCAATATTAAAAAGATGAAATTATTTTATAAATAAAAGTTTATTAAAGATATTATAGTTTTAAAATTGAGAAATTATGAAAAATATAAATGTCATATTTTATATTAAATTTATTTAATTTTAATTCGATGATGGGTAATCAAGGCATTGTAATGGGTTTTATATAGTTTTTTTTAAACGGTAACATAGTCAGCCCTTTATTTGAACCAATTTTCTACATTTCTAAGGGCAAACCTCTCTGGAAGGAACTCCTGACCTAGTTTTAAGTGATAAGTACATTAAGTACATATTAATAAATGCATCAGTCCATTATTAACCGAATGCCCTAAACTGGGATATACAGGAGAACTAAAAGAGATTGAAAATCTACATGTAGTTGCCAACAAATAGTTGATTGGTCTGAATATTCATTCTAAATTCTTATGAAATATATAGAATATAAAGAAATATATTAGCAACTAATATAACTTCAGTTGATATAATTTTTATTAGTAAAGAATTCAAACATACTCACAATAAAAGGAGGTATATGTAATTGCAAAACTTAAACAATTTATAATGCTTTGACTTCACTATCCTTTTTGATTTCAACACAAAATTTCACTTTCTGTGAAATAACAAATAAAATTGCAAATAAAAAATTTCCCGTCGGCCGTCGTTATTGCAAAATTTTGTTTCTTGGTAATAAGAGTATTATCAAATTTATAATAATACTTTAATACACACTTAATCCAACTTCATACATTATATTTTGTCGAACACTCTATATCTCTATTAATTTCACTTTATAAGCTTTTTGGGAAATATAATTCTTATGAAATTATATCCAATAATCAATGCCAGTTTTATTTGCACTGATTAGTGATGTTAAAAGTAAGCGATATTAAAATGAAATAATCTTTCTTGTTCATTTGCAGGTTTATGAATTGGAGCGAAGGTTTAAGCAGCAAAAGTATCTTTCGGCACCTGAACGGGAACACTTAGCCAGTTTAATACACTTAACCCCAACCCAGGTGAGAAGTGCTTGAGTCTAATAATAACAGAATATAATTCTTGGTCAGTTGTGTGTTTTGCTAAAATGTAAATAAAAACTCTCGCAAAGTATCACCGTTACAATGGATAGGTGGTCGGACTAAATGCACTTGCTGGGTACTAGAGAGGCTATATATAATAGTAGAGAGATAGAGAGAGTTGAAGCGAGCAGTTGGTCGAGGGCTGATTCAGAAGTAATTAAAATCGATGAGAGAGTCGTTATCTGGTAGCTAAAGAGGAGTACGCTTTCGGTCCGGCCACAAACAACTGCTGACACAGAGGAGGGTTCAGTTAGAACGAGACGTGGAGAGACAGAGTGGAACCGCGAAATCAATCGTCGGCACACTTGACTTGGATGCCACGAGACTTTTCAGAGGACAACAAGTCCTCTTTAGGTTATCAGACGGAGAATTTTGATCATTTCACTCAATTTAATTCAATTTGGACGACGACCAGCGATGAGGCAATTTGTCAGCCAGCCACCGTTTCACCAGCCTTCTAATTGACATCTCCTTCCGGTCAATTCCCCGGTAATTCCAAGTTCTCTTCCCGCGAGTAACTACCAACTGTTGAACGTCCGGAAAATCCTTTACCTAAACAAGGAGGATTATAAATTCTGGCGGAAGGCGGTGGTGTTTGGCTGTTTTGACAGCTATTATTAAATCCACGGTGACGATGGTGATGATGGGAATTTAATAGTGTGTCATAAACGATGGAAATTATTGGCAGCAGTCCAAATATTTTTATTACGGCAGTGGGCCTTTGTTTTGCGGATTTCTCGGGATTGCACGCGTCGGGCGACTGTTCCGAATTACATTAATTGTCCCAATTCTACAATCAATTCAAATCCTTCATATTTAATCATAAATTATGTTTATCCAGTCCTTATTGTGATGACAGATTGAGATTTATGAAAAAAGAAGGAGTTTAAGAAGAAAGTCATTTTTGGCAAAATATCCCAAAAGAGTTCTCTATTTTAAAAGGTGTTAAGGATTATCATTTCGAACAAATACAATGCTCATTGAAAAGCCTTAAACGATCTTTAGGATCTATCCTGCGACAACGGAAATTGTTTGTCTAATCAACAGCCAAGTACAAAAAATCTTCCCACAATTCACTTATTTATTTAATTCTTTTAAACCAGACAAAGGGTAATTTTTCTAATCGCATCAAGTACATTTTGGGGTTTAATACTTTTTGTCTCTCTCCCAATTCTCAAGGAGTATTGTACTGAAATCCTCAACATGTGGTATTTAAACGTCAAAGGTTTATAGAGGTAATTGTTCGATACCGATTTCTGAGATATGGATCTTTATTTGGATTCGCTCAAGTGAATCGAGAGGATCATTATCATTTTATCCTCATTTCTCCACGATGACCACTCTCTATTAACCCCCATACTACTTTGGGATTTCTGTTTTCAAAGAATTTGTTTTCTGAAATTTAGCAAAAAAATGTGTTGAAAATCTGAAATGTTGAGGTATCGGGAGAGCGTGAATAAAAAAGCGATAAAAATCTATTCACCAGCCACCCTGCTGCGATAAATAAAATAAACAGTGCACGCCTTTTTGAATAGGGGTTGTTGGCTGATCGCCCAACTATTTCTCTCTCTCTATCTCATAATTGTAATTTTCTCATTGTGATTTCATCCAATTTGTAATGTTTTCATATCCCTCCTCTTTCAATCTCTTGTGTTTTTTATTGGTACTAAAACCACCTCGATTGCAGGCAGACGCTTGCTCTCGGTGGTTCTATTTAGATGCCTTCGGGGTAATTGAAAAATCATTATTTTTATTGGGAAATTTGGTATTCCAACAATACCCAATTCTAAATAGGTTAAGACAGACAAAAGATTTGTGTTATTTAATTATGTGGGTTTCCTTAAATTGTGGAATTACAGCTCAATTCACAATTAATTTATGATATCGAGATGAATAGTCTTGACCTTGATGCAGTTTTCAGTTTATCAAGCATAAGATGTATTAGAATTAGTGTTCTATTTAAATATTTTGCAATACATAAAATGAATGAATTTATTAAATAATGATTAGTTTTGAGAATGACATTCCAAATCATCGATTTTGAATTTGGCTTAATTAAATTTGGTTTTATTGTTTGTTATAGGTAAAAATTTGGTTCCAAAATCACCGGTACAAATGTAAACGACAAGCTAAAGAAAAGGCCATGGCGGAGCAGAATCAACATAATCAGGTACGTCTAGGAGGAGATTGATGTATTTGCTTTCTGTGCGTAATATTTGTCTAATACAGAAGTTCGTTTTTTCACGGGCAAATATTTAGATAATCACAATTTTTTCTTGCTGATAAAACAAGCTTTAATTGCACGGTTTTTTTTTGTGTCTGTCCACAGTCGGCCAGTTCACCACGCCGAGTCGCAGTGCCTGTTTTAGTCAAAGACGGTAAGCCGTGTGGAAGCGGTTCCGGCAACTCGGGATCCCAGTCTCAGAGCCAGCATTCGTCCCAGCAGCAGCAGCAACAACAACTGCAGCACCAGCAGCAGAGCCAACAACAGCTGAATGGAGGCAACAGTTCCAGTCTGAGCAGCTCGAACGGGTCCAACATTTTGGTCAACGATCCCACGAATACGCATTCCCCAGACCCGTCCTCAGTATCACTCCTCACCACGTACAATGGAGCGACGCCCCACAATAGCCAAATGCTGCAACAGCCCTGCAATAACGCGCTAATGTCCAACAGCCTGGCGATGGCCTACCGCAACCAGAACAACTTCATGGCCACCAGCCACCAGCAACAGTGCAGTAGCTATCTACCGCTGCAAGGTAGGGCCTGGTAAAATTGACACAAACATTCTGAAAACGATACAGATTCTTAAGTGCTTAAACTGTTGACATGTACATAATTAGGCGTGTTAAAGGCGATGACCATCACATACAACAACGACAATTTTAATTTCAGTGATGACGATGACCATAATATTATAAACGAAACACAATTCAGAGAGAGAGGTAAGATGTGAGGAAGATGGATTTGTTCACATTGTTGTATAGACCGAAGATAAGTTCAATTAATATTAAATTATGGGTTCTTAAGTTATGTTAAAATTTTTCTATGTAATTGAGGTACCAAGAAATAATACGTTATCCTTTAAATTTTGCGAAGAAAAACCCCTTATTAGTAATACTGTAACAGCTCCTTTGCTTTTAACAACAATTTTCAAGACCGCTGCTGACTACAATATGATTTTGTAAGTTCATCCCATATCAATTAGATTCACGAATAACGAGTTTTTAGCTGCGAATAAAGAAATTTATATCACTTTCGAATAAGGAGCTTCTACGATACTACAAATTGTTATCAAAATCACTCTAAATTGTGGTAGTCTATTTGACATTAATTTAGTTTTTTTTTCATTAAAGTATTCTATTATGTTAAGTGTTATACTTCAATGTGAACAGGGTTTATGAAATGTATACGAGAGAAATGTGAAACTATTTTCAGTACTTTAAAGTCACGTTGAGGATTAAGGGGATTATTAGATGGAGAATGAAAGGTAACTATTACAAAAATAGGAAGTGAAAGAGAAATTGAAATCTGTGATTCGGCCTCCTGATAAGACAAAAAAGAAGAGAAAAAATTGCAATGTCATCGTTAAGCACAATACATAATTTAGCCGATTGAATGAAAGTACAAAATTTGAAATGAAATTTCCATGTATACGATTTATTGAAACAAAAAGAATAAGCAACAGGAGACAACATAACCAGGGCAGCTATGCACTGTCCAAAGATCTTGTACATCGACACTGCAATAAGTAATAATAATGATATAATTAAAAGATACAAAAAAGCAACATGATTAGCAGCATTTCCTTGTTATGGAATTGAGCAGAGTGTTTAGTTTTTTGCTGGCGAATTAAACTATAAAGTAATATCCGTACCTAATTGCCAAATTACTGTAATGTATGAATCTCTCTGATGATCTGAAAGTGGATAAAGACACACACAAATACAACATGTACATAATGTAATAATTTCGCAAATTGTGTGCGAAAATCAATTAGTTGAACTATTTTAGTGTAATGAGCAAAGTAGCTGATAAGGAAAACCTAGTTAATGCGATAGGGCTTAATAAATTCATTTAATGATGAGAGCAGGGTAATATTTAGGCAAAGTGAGAGAATGAGGATGACACTGTATGTAATGCAAATAGATGCATTGAGTTTATACAAAAATCAATAACAGCATCCTTTAGGAATTAAAGAATTGTAATCGGTCCTTTTTATTAACCTATTTACATACCATAAAGATGAAAATTGTGTAACTAAAGTATGAAATAGAGGCATCGTGACTATTTCATTACCAATATAAATAGATGTAAATAGGAACACAAAAGTGATTGTAAAAATGATATGGAATTTCTGGATATGCAGATAAATGGAATCCATTTCGAAACAAAATCAACTTCGTTTAGTAATTGACTTAGTTAATACTATACCATTTTTATATAAACATTGAGGATGAGAGAGAAATGATTTAAAATGTGAGAGTACACAAACTACATGTATAATTCCAATTAGTTATTAGCTGGCATTAAATGAGGTAAACATTTAACATTATAACGTTATCAACAATTAAAGTGACAATTGGTGTAATTTGAAAATTAATAAATCGAGAGAATGATGAAAAAACGGTTTTTTTATTAATAGGTCTTGATTTTCAGATTTGTTTTACTGCAAATAAGATGCTGTGACATTTTGGAATTTAAAATATTTACTATATATTCAATTTTTATCATTTTATTAAGGTGCGATCCAGGTGAAATATTACAGGTTTGTATCATTTCTATGGCAAAAAAGTTTGTAAAAATAAAAGTTGTGCAAAACCGTACCAAATTCTATCCAAAATTTCAGCAAAACTATCATATTATGATAAACAACTATAATGCTAAATTGAGCAAAATAATCATTTTCTTTAGTGTTCTTAGGATTCCGAATCAGTCGTACACTGTTAAAACGATGTATGGTTGATGCGTAGGGAATTTACATGGTAAATTGACCTTTTATTGGTAGAACATTCCCGACATACAACAGTGTAGAGTTGTCGCGGAGATACGTCATTTTGGATTCACCATCAGCTTTGCACACAATGAACGGTTAATAAATAGTCTCCGCGACAACTCTACACTGTTGTTTGTCGGGAATGTTCTACCTCTTTCTTATTATACCAAGGGGAATTTATTGATTTCTAAAATAGTATCCTTTGAGTTAGATACGTTGAGGGGTTTGTTAGTTCTGTGAGTAATACCCACTATGAAAAAAAAATTATTCTAGATTGTGACTTTATTAGCTGTTCTATTATGACAATATAAGTATCCAGAGATGCACAAAGAGGACAGTCTTCGATAGTCATCATTACTATATGTGAATTCAAAATTTTATACTATTTTTTCATTTTTCGAAATCAGGGTTTTTAGACATTCAAAGAGAGCTTCTTAAAATATGTCGGATTATCATCATTAGATTATTTAAAAATACCCTATAGTGGATATAAGGGGGTTTATAGCGCTGACCAATGAGACAAGTTGGTTTTTTCGCAATATTGCGAAACCTATTAAAGTATTTGCAATTATATTTGACATACTATTGTGATATGTTAAGAGTAATATTGTGTGTAAATTTGAAGCTCCTGCGACAGAAATATCAAGGAATCGTGGGAGTTAACTCGCGCTGTATGTCCTACAAATTTATACATACTATATATAAACAATAATTTAAACTTCAAATTGAAATAACCATATTTTTCACACTTTTGTGTCCCAAAGAATGTATGGTAAAATATGAACATACTTACTTACCTATAATATTAGCAATAAATAGTTATAGGTGATTTTTTTTATTACTTGCTAAATACAAACATTTAAAATTTTATGAATTTAAAAATCTATTGTTTTAAGAAATTGCAATTCTTATGTAACTATTTACAAATGTGCCTATGTACAATTTGAAGAAAAAAAGTTCAGTAAATAATTTTATTATAAATGTATTTACAACCCTCATTCACTTCATAGCAATACCATGAATATTAAGATGGAGGGGCGATAAAAAATGAAATAGTCTTAAGAAAGGGGCTGTAAGTGATAAAGGGGTGTGTTTAAGATGTGTTATGGTAAGTGTTTTATATAATAATTTAACCCATAACCTTTCTGACAACAATGAATGTTTATTACTAGAACTGTCTGAAGAATATTATCTTAAAGAGTAAAAAACTATATACTTGTAATGAAAAACACAGAGATTGATATGAATGAATGATCAATTTTATTATATTTATTTTTGTTATTTTTAATTTTGACCTGTTTATTTAAAAGATTTAGATGGATGAGAAGACGAAGAAATGAATATCATTTAGGGTTCTTTACGACAGTTTTAATTGAACCATGACTGTGCTTGAAATAAATTAAAGTTTAAATAAAAGCCATCGAAATGTGTATGAACCATTATCAATTATTTGAAAAGTATTGATAGAAATTGCACATTTCTTTTAACATTATATACAAATTTTAAAATGATATTCTATTTTATCTTAATATTGTTGTCTTTATTCGTATTCACACATTATTTGTCTTTGATTCATTCTATTTCCATGAGACTTTGAATTCCATCTTATTCTCTCCTATTTGCCTCTGTTACCGAGTCTTTGAATATTATTTCGGGAAATAAATTAAAAACAATATTTACAAAATGTATTAAAATGAAATGAAAATAAATAGAAAATTTACAATGTGAATCGTGAAAGGAATATAATTTAGAGAGAGAAAATGTAGGTATGACAGTGTGACACATGAGAAAATGATGTGGGAATTCTGTTAATGGAATTCTTTCTCCGCCCAGAAAAGAAAATATTTTCTCAATCCTTCACCACCATACATTGTGTGTCCATTCTGGACTTTGTGAGGGATTTCCAATCATGAATATTTTTCGGTCATAGAAAAAAGAGTTTAGGTCTGTTTGTGAAATCGAAAAAAACTAGATTTAATTCTTTAGGAATTTCTTTTAACTAATAGTTGAAATTTAAGAAAAAAAATATTTAGTGTTTTTATTTAGGTAATATTATTGACACAGGAATGTATTGTATGACTTTCCTTTGAAAATACATGGAGATTGTATCACAAAAGCAAAGTCTATTCAATTGAACAATTACTAATTAATATTCAAGTGGCAAAATGGTAATTTGTTTCATCTACCATATGCCCGATGATGATGATCGGTTTACCAATGGCCAATGCAATTAACTAAATTCAAATAAATAATTTATGGTAATTTAAATCCACATGTTTTTTAAAAAAAAGTTAACCGCTCTCAAGATGGAGTCTGGAGGGCTCTTTGCGTATTCAATATCAAGCGGAGAAGAGTTTCCGAATTTCGGTTTATTGCGATTGTTATTTAAATTTATATTTAAAACAAAACACTCGCACAAATACATCGCGAATGGTCTATTGTATTGCGCCAATTGTATATTTGCTTATAATTACATCATTGAGTCTCGATTCAAAGCCGAAAATACCAGTGGTCAGAGTAGTCAGGGAGTATATCGTCTTTGGGCTTGATCTCCAAGTGAGTGTCACAGGTTCAACTTTTTTTTCTCTAATTCTTTGAACAGTCACCGTTTGCGGTGGATCTTTTCTGCTGGACCATAGTCGTCGTCGTCGTTGGTCGGCACTGGGTGATTTTTTCCTCGGAATCGGACAAATACTAAAAGAAGAGCTTGAAAGCCAAAGTCAAACAACTTTTAAATGTCAATCAAATGTGAATCGACAAGAAAAGGAATAATAATGGTGGGAATAATTGCTGTTGATTAAAATGGTCTTTAACACAAGTACATGTGTACAAGGGTGGGCTGATAAGTAACGGTTATCGGATAGATAAAAGACAATTTCTGCACTTCCGTATTGAAAGGTTAGCTTTTCGATATCGATTTGAGTTTCGTAATGCGTCCTTTTTTCATTAGTGATTTTTTTCAGAACTGAAAACATAATCTATGAACAAGCTTTGTCTCAATGTCAAAATTCACATGCCATTTTGATGGCCAAAAGACACATTTTATTGATCTAGACGTTCAACGTGAACATCGTTATAACGGCAAATATTTTTTAAATTAGTTTATCGTGCACTTTAAAGAGGATTGCTGAAAAATTTTATGTCCTGCTTGGATGTAAAAAACGTTTTTTTAACTCGGAAAGGATGAAAACTCACCATTCGGCTTGACAATCGTGTTCTTGTTAAAATAACAGCTGATCTTACACTCTTGCAGCACAAATATCTTTAAGTACATTTTTTTAAACGGTTGATGTAAAAATTTTAGACGGTAAGTCAGGATAACCCACCAGGACTTGGGTAAGATAGACTTTAGATTAAAATTGTTCCAGATAGCTGAGATAGTTAGTATTCAATACTACTTCATAAGTCATATTTGGGGTAAATATTGGGGATAAGAAACCTATTCGCGTAAAGCCTGCCGTTATTTCTCATAAATTGGTCAAAGCAGGAGTACTGCTGTCCCTAACATGAGTATATTCTCTAGACTTGACCCAGTATGACTACTTTCAAAATTAAAAAAATCAATGAAGAGGTTGTCATCTTTGAGGAAGCCTATTTTGCATACCGTTAGGAAATTGATTCTTTAAAATAGTTGGAAAAATAAATCGTCACTTTTCCGAAAATCGCGTTTCTATTCGATAACCGTTACTTTTCAACCCACCCTCAAATATATTTAGTATTTATATTCGCTCATTTCAGTATTGTGTATAGAGCTGTGAAACATCCACCTTTTTATCGATGGGCCCAAACCGACAATAGAGAATCCCATTCGAATAATGACATCGATGAAATGATTAACAAATAATTTTCTTTTTGTTGGAGATTGAAAAGTTAATTGAAAGAAGATTTATTTGACCACACACAAGAGTCGAGGAATTTATAAAAATATTCAGAATATTTCTTATTTGCTACCTAATGCTTCGTTCTACAAATTGTTGCTTACTATTTAGAAAAGAGAATATTTTTTTTTCTTCAAAATAGGTGAAGGCCCGATAAGGACTGTAGTACCAGAAGAAACTTTAAAAAATTGAAATACTAAGGACTAAAGGAATATTTATGGATTTGAAAATTAAAGTATTTTAAATAATTAGTAGATTAACGAGAGATTAATTATGAATGGTGAAACAGTTTAATTGAAAAAAAATATTATAAATATTTGACTTAAGCTCATATACATCTGATCAATTTCTTTCACGGAGGTCACACTTTAATAATAAAGGAAAAGCACTTGTGCTATAAAATGACTTTGACAGAACAAATTTTAATTCCATAATATCGATTTTATGTAACCAAAATGCATAAAATAATTTAAATGATTTGTTTTTTAATAAATATAATTTCAATCGAATAATTTATAAACTACTAATAATATCAACAACGACCTTACTGAATTACTCTTTGCTGAATTTCTAACCCTATTTAATTGTAAATTGCAAAAAAGGAGAATCAAACAAAACTTTCTATTCGATGAGCAAATTTACATTTAGACTACTTTTGCTGTGATGGCGAGTAAAATCCATTAAAATGGAATAACCAGACCACAATCGAATCGCCCTGGACTCTATATTTCCATGACAAACGCCAATGCACAAAATCTCTGAAACATCCTGGTCAGTGTGGATGTGTCAGGAGCATAATGAATTCGGTTCGCATTTAAATGCTATTTGGTGTGTTATTATATTATTATGGGATAGAAAATCCAAATTGGAAGCTATTATGTGTGTAAAATTGGAATGTGTTAAATTACATAAAAGGTTCCGTTTGTCCGAACCAAAAACTATATTTTAACGCAAACCCCAAATTGATAGCATCCCCTAATCAACCTCCCTCATTCTCTGGTGACAGTGGGCCTTTGTTATCCGGGGCCATTGTATTGTCACAGCAGAGCAGAGCACCCAATAAAATTATTATAAAAATAACATAATATATGAGATATCGGAATAAATAAATAAACAAAAATTAGCCTGTCAGTGACAGGCGAGATGTGCCACATTCATGCCACATCGTCCTTTTTCCTATTTGGCAATGCTCCTCCTGCTGATGGTATTTTCACATATTTTTCCAACGCCCGATATAATAAATGGGAATAATAATTTACGGTGATCAACGGCAAGTGAATTAATTCAATTAATTTGACCAGAAATATATGGTGCGAAAGTTGGAGGGAGGGAGTTGTTGGACACATCTAGAAAATTGATACTTTCGAGGATAAAACAATTTCAATAAACAAGTTTGTTACAATTACTATTAAATATTGTTTTTGTAATTTGCTATTTGATTTTATTTATTTTGCCAAACTCTTTTTGCTTATGGTTAA
Organism: Clogmia albipunctata; assembly: GCA_001014945.1. Classification (NCBI taxonomy): domain Eukaryota; kingdom Metazoa; phylum Arthropoda; class Insecta; order Diptera; family Psychodidae; genus Clogmia; species Clogmia albipunctata. Next base: position 71,556 of record JXOV01012753.1, read on the forward strand.
AATAATATTAATTTATTCAGGTTTAATATCAAAAGAGTTATTTTCTTAAAATATTCTATTATTTCAAAATCTATCTCGTATTACAGTAAGTACTTGATTGCTGAACTGAATTTAATAGTTATTAATACAACTAAGATGATACGCCAAGACTAGTGATGTCAAATATCGATATCAATGATTACTGATTACTTTTTTTTAAAGTATCGAAACTTAATTATTCGATATTGATACTTTTTCCAAATGATTTAAAATAGATAAATCTATGACCGAATTACTTGGAAAAAGTATCAATATCGAATAATTAAGATTCGATGCTTAAAAAAAGTAATCAGTAATCAATTATACTTTAAAGTACCGAAATTTGACATCACTAGCCAAGACACGAGTAGACACCCTAATGTTTTCAAATAAATCTCGTTTCTCCGTAAAAAACAGCTAATTTTACACCTGTGATAAAATAATTTATCAGACTGTCACTCGCTTGCCAATAGGACATATCATCTCTCATCATTTTTCAATATGTTTATTTCATAAGGCGGTCCATTTAATTTTAATCTATTGATTTGTACGGTTAACAATTTCTAACTAACTACAATGCATAAAACATGTTATTAAAATCTGTCACAGAGGATAAACTACGATTATAATTAAAAAGCACAAGTGCGTTAAAAAACAAAATATTAGTACAGTAATATTAATTTTAAAAATATAAACACTTATATTCAGAAAAAATACAAAATCTTGCGTAAAATATTTTTTATAAAACCAATATATCGATAAACAAACTATATGCTGAAATATTTATTTCCCAAAACAATAAATCCTTTTCGATCTGTTCTCCAATTAAGTAGAACTGGTGGCTGGCATAATTGTGAAAAAAGAAAATCCCACGTAAACATGAATTATAATTGATCCGAAATCCTGTATAATGTTGCGAAGAAAGGGAAATTTTCAATTGTTAAGTCACGTTCGGCGAGGGTAAATGGGGTGATGAAACCGAGAGCTAGTTTGCATCCTATTCCGTGTCTATGTGTTGAGATCAGATTTTAATGGAATTTGTTCGATTAAAAATTACAAGGAAGGAATAGTATGGCATAAAACATGAACTGCATAGTCAGTGAAAAATGGGAGGACAATGTAATATAAAAACAATTAACTGCTTCTGAGAACCGTCCAAATACACGTGTAGTGCACGTGTACGTGTACAGGTTAATCCGGGGGGATTAAATTTAACGGTGACTTGGTAGACAGTCACAATTGAGCCTTGAGTAAACATCATTTCGAATCAATTAAATTCGAATTAGATGGGATGATGATTGGCCTATGATGGCGAAATCAGAGGGAGAATCGGATTTAATTGGAATTATTTAAATGCCCTTTGAGATGAGGAGAGACTACACCTTGCGATGATACGCAACAAGGGTTGATTTTATCTCTGACTGGAATAAGGGTTAACTGTTCACTTGACTTGGCCAGTTATCGACACGATCTGTCCAGGTAAGGGCTTCTGTTTACCAATCAATCTTTCATCGCTTCTACACTACATCTCTCTCGGGTTTGGATTTCACGGGAATTAAGGGCTGTCCATTGGGTCATTATAGTGTAATTATGGGCTGTCCGTCCAGATCGAGTTCCAGTGTGAAAGTCAACTCATCAAAACAAACATGGTTGGCGGATTCTTTGGAAAAGGGCCACCCAATAGCATCTAGCTATGGAATGCCTAACCATGGTCTCTCTGATCCATTCCATATGGACAAGTGACTTGCAATTTTCGTATAAATGTTTGGACATGTCAATACAAAAGAAATCATAGGACTGAAATTTCTATTCCGATTAAAATGAAAATCGGTGCTGTTTAAATAAAATATTATTCTATATGCCCATTATTCCTCTCTAAGGTAGTAAAGTAAATTTATTTACTAAAAGAACAATAAGCGACGAGGACGACAGGGATGATGATCGAGAAGGAACGATAGAGGTGGAGAGAATCTCGTTGTGCCAAATTGAAGCAATATTCGGGCGTCAAGTGTTTTTGGCGCACGTGAAACGAAATCCAATATATCCTCCTGTTTAGGTGTCCAATTTCATCGCATCTCCTCTCTCTAAACAGACTTCCTGCAGTAAGCCACCACCATCAATATACAAAAATCAATTGAACCATTTTTGTTTTCCTCGTTTTTTTTTGGTTTTATTATTTATTTATTATGCATGGGGCAACAGAAGAGCTCCAGAGTCGATGAAATTCCACTGAGCAAACAAAGCGCCGACAACAACGACGACGAAGAGAACTGTTTGAATTCAACGCCCAATGAATGGATTTCCATGTTTTCCGCCTGCGATGGATTGGGAAAAGACAAAAAGTGAGGAATCCCAATTTTCCACCACCAGCCCATTGTGATGCCAAGTGCCGATTGGCTGCTGAATCGCTACAATGTTACCTCTCTCCAAAGACGCACGCGCACTTGGCGCGGCTTCGGCGGCTCCTCTGCACCACTGCTGAGCTGTGATGCTGAAGCTGAGCTGATGGCGGCGGCGACGGCTTTATTATTTTTATTTCACACCTACCTCGCCTCCAACTCAAATCCATGGTCTGGTGCAAAGAAAATAGCACTTGGGCATTCATTTGTGTGAATCGGTGTCTATTTTTTTCAATACATACATATCAAGATGTCCTTGAATGAGGGCCTTTTGAGACACAACATCATTCTCATCATCTTGGCATTTGTCTCTAAAAATTGTCTTTTTTTGCCATTGACAGAATAGTACCAATTTCGATTTAGAGGTAAATAATACATTATGTACCTCTGAATGACACTTTTTGCACCTATTTCAATGCATATTAGGATTTTCGTAAATCTGTCATATAAGCAGATTCGTAAACATCAATTCTTTTTAATTAAACATTTAATTTGAGATTTATTACATATCATGTTATTTAATTGGATAAATTATTATTATTTGAAATGAGCCATACATAGGGAAATGATTTGCTTCAAATCATAAAAATCATTTAATTTTGTTTGTAATCAGCAAAAAGCGTCTTATCAATTTGTCCGATATAATTATAAGATCAAAAAATTTTTTATTTCCATTTAAATTTTTTAACCAGTAGTTTTCTTTAATTAACAAAGAATATTAAAATTTTCTCTTTAATTTAGTTGTAATGATATATAAAAATTATTTTAAAAATTTTAACAAAGAATTGAAATAGTCAAATTTATTGAAATTCGAAAATTTGAAGTCATCAGTATTTGTTCGAAATCTAGTGATTTAACAGTTTTCGCAAGAGTTCAACAAACGATTTAAGAACTTAATGCAGGAATTCGTGAAATTTTTGGGGACATAGAGCCCCAAATGTGCGAAATGATTTTGAAACATTTTATGAAAAGGATAAAGTACTGCAAGTGTAACCCTGGAAACCATCTGTTTGATATAGTCATATTTATAAATGATGATTCTTTGTATTTCGCATTTCTTTGATTGTCTAGTTTTAGTTTTTTCCACCAATTTGATATACGTTTACTTTATAATTAACATAAAAAGAAATTGAAAAATTAATTTAATAAAACAAACTATTTGAACTAAATTCAACAGAGATTTAAATTTAATCGATATCGATTGATTCGTATTGATATCGTGCCTTTAATAATTCAAGGTGTAACTTAACTGGACGTCTTCGAATCGTCCCCTATTTTCTCATCAAAGGGAATGGAAAAATTAACTTGGAAATTAACTTCACTGCATCTTTGAAGCTGTGGGTAAATCCAATTGAACCCCAACTATTTCCGGACGACCGGTTCTATCAATTAGTCAAGTGCCTTTGTAGTTCGCATAGAGACGGAGTAAGAGAGAGTCTGTATTTTGGCCAGCCACCCTCCAGCGATTTCCCATGTCTTTTGCCCAAGGAATTTTCATTCACCCAATCGGCATTCCTAATAATTGTTTCATCTGCCACCCAAAAATATCACTTCCAAACCGAAAGACCGTGCCTCTGTATTGTCCGGGATACAAAAATCTCCACAGGAGACTCCTTGCTGCCCTTAGATGAGCAACGACTCAGAAAATAAGTGCTGCACGGGAAGACATTCGCGTCATCGTCGTCGCCGTCTCGGCTTCAAGTGGTCGCTTTCTGGTTCGTGTTCAGTCAGTGGGAGGTCGGAATCGCGAAAATTTTGCATTCCAATGCACGTTTTGTTATTCTAATGATATGGAACATGGGAAATATTGACGGAATCTAGAAATAAAATCTATGATTTTTCCAATAGGCCACACATCGTGTGAAATATAATTATTGGCTAAATGGATTTTAATTCAGTAATTATAATGTGCAGAAGGGGTCTTTATTATCTTTTTTGTATTAAATTTGTTACAATAAATAAAATCTTTTAAATAATAGGAAAATACTTGACTTTCTTCTATTGTGCCAATTATGTTCATTCCTTTTGATAATTATTAATTATATAAAAAAGAGAACTGGTGATTTGGAAATTAGCAATATTTTATTTATTTGTCATTTATCTCTCTTCTGAAGTATAAGTAATTTATTTCTGTTAAGTTCCTATAAAAACAACAAGATTTTATAAAAAATTGAAAACAAACACAAAATCAAAAATCAAAAGCAAAACAAAATATTATATTTTTTCCTTTTACTTACTACCTTTTTTAATATAGCTAACTTTCAGTTATTTTTACTGCAAGGGTTGTGAACTCAGTTTAGCGTTTATTAATAATGTAAGATAATACGAAACTGAAATCAATAAAAACTAACCTTTAAAAAATATTTTAATTTATAAAACTAATTACAAAAAATATACTTAAAATGTATCTTAACTATTCAAACATATTCTAACTTTTATGCTAAATTGTTTATTTCCTTTTTAATTTTTTAAATACTACTTTTAATAAGGAAGGAGCAGGCTGTGCGTTTAGTGACAGTTTAATTTTTAAGGAATTTAACGGAATTTAAATTAATTGTTGAGATTGTAAAATTTGATAAATGTTAGAAAATTTTATGTCCGTAGATAGATAAAAGTGAAGTATATCGTTTGGTATGATAGGGATACTGTCTGGCTTTGCCTTTTTGCTCGATAATTGATAAAAAAAAGAATTTTCTTCTAAGAACAAAAATTTCAAAGGTTTGCTTGGAGATAATTATGTGGGTTAGAGGATGGATAATTCTTTGCGAAGATTGGAGATTGGATCAATACAGGATCTCGATACATTTGTTNGATAGGGATACTGTCTGGCTTTGCCTTTTTGCTCGATAATTGATAAAAAAAAGAATTTTCTTCTAAGAACAAAA
>JXOV01012764.1:0-12001 GCA_001014945.1 Clogmia albipunctata
TTGTGAAACATGTCAATTTTTAAATTTTAAATAATGAAATTTAATGTGAAATGTAAAAACTTCAGTGCTCATGAGTGGAGTGCAAAAAAAGTTATGTCCNGCTCGGGTGTAAAGTCGTGTTTTTTAACTCGGAAACGATGAAACAATCGCCTTCGACTCGAATGTTTTATACTCGTTAAAAACAGTTGAATTTACACCCTTGTAGCAACAAATAACTATTAAAGCACTTGTGCTCTTAAAACGTCTTTGACAAACAAATTTGAGTGTTTAATATTAATTTTAAGCAACAAAATACATAAAATTTGCTTATAACTTTTGTGAATATTGAGCAATCTTTACAAACATTTTAGAATTATAATTATCATTGTACTAAATACTCAAATTTTCATAGATATCATGGATAAGGAAATAAGTGATAAAACCAATTTGTGTAATCTGGGCTCTTAATCATCAGCAATACTTTTATACTCGTATGTGTGACAACAAATTATCAGCTGCGATTTTAAAACCACTACTCTTTAAGTATTTTCAACGCTAATTAGTTAGGGTTGAGCGGCTTTGAGTATTTTATTTATTTTTTTCCAATTTTATCTATGAACTCAATTGAATTGCTGATACACTGCAAAATTACAAATATTCGCTCAGTTGATATTGATTAGTTGTTCAGAAACAAAGTGAAATGTCTATTTTACATAGTTATAACGGTGGTGATTATCATTCCACCAAAATATTGAACAAAATATACAACAATGTCGGAATGTTTGACATAGTTTTACAAACAGACTCTTTAGAGTAAGTGAAATATGATAAATTTAGTGAAAAAGTATGTAATTGGACTTTTATTTTAGTATTCAGGCACATAAGTTGATTCTATCATCAAACAGTGAATACTTTAGGAAAATGTTTGCTGAAGATTCTAAAATTACAAATCTGGAAGTTTTCAACATTGATGGAGATGCTTTAAAGGATTGTGTAGATTTCTGTTATACTGGACACATCGATTTTACAACAGACAATATTTATGACGTAATTGAAATATCAAAGGATTTTCAATTTAAAGAGATTGAAAAGGAGGGATGGAAAGTTTTATCAGAAATTATAGATAATAAAAATGTTTTGGAAATAATTCAATTTGCTATAAGAGAATCTAATCAAAATGTGGTTAGAACAGGCCTAAAATTTTTGTTCAAAAATATTCGTGATATCGCGAAATTATCAGATTTCCAAAAACTGAAAAAGAAACAAATACTCAAGTACATGAAGCAGGCTAAGCCCTTATCTATTGGAACTGATGTGGAAATATTAAATGTCTTCAAGAGCTGGATTGACGTGAATTCGGAAGTACGAGGAATACATTCTTCAGATTTTTTGGCATGTTTCGATTTGAAGAACGCGCCAATGGAGGTAAAACAAAGATATTGGTCCACCAAATAGAAAAGCATTAAAAATTAATCATAATAAGAACAAACAGATTTGTCTTGGAAGCACATATATTTCTTGATTTTCTATTTTGTTGACTATTTATAATTAATATTTTGACAAAAACTAATCAATTTCTATTTTAGTTTTTGTGGAACCATGTTAGACCGTTTTGCAACGATGCAAAGAGTAAACGATTATTCGAAGAGTATTTTGATGCCGATGATTTTTATGACTAATACTCGGATTAAAAGTGTCCTGTGGCAAAGTTCACATGGAACAATAATTAACTGTTTTATGAATATTTATGGTTACACGGACCAAATGGGACTTATGGGTTATCAGTTCTATTTTGTTTCCATTCTGCTTACCCACTCAAAACCCGTTTTCTCCTCCCAAAATATCCCCTGTATATTTTGTATATATTAGATAGAAAAAATAAATTAAATATATATTCGATAAGTTATTCGAAGCCGAAAATGTCGAGTTTGACTATTCTGGAAGCTCTATTTTTCAGTTGTTAAATGAGTAAAAACTTTTAAATAAAGTATACACTTTAATGTAGGGTGAATTGAGGGATTACACGGACAGTTAAGAACGGTGATCCTATTCCCTACATACTCTCTGATTTGCTGCCTCCAATGATCTCTTTTCCCCGCTTCTGTTCTCCAATTCACTGTAATTAGCAGTTCTCTGGCATCTTGATCAACAGCTTCCAGCCACCTTTGCCTGGGCCTTCCGGCTCCCCTTTGACCTTCCATTGTAATCTCAACAGTCGAACGAACACCGAAACTTTGACTTTATCATAGAGGGTCTCAATTCAAAATTGTACCTTGATCGGTATTGATCGCCTTCTTTGATCCCGCCAAAAATCCTTCTTAACATTTCTCGTTCGAAGCAGTCTAATATTTCTAGGCTGTAAGCGTCCATGTTTTACAATCGTTCGTCAAATTGGGATAGATGAGACTCCGATATAATTTTTGCTTTGTTTTGCGGTGGATACAATCAGATTTGATAAGGATCCCAAACGGAAATAGGCCTGATTGGCTTCTATTTTTCTATGAGCTAGAGTACCATTCCTTCAATGGAGTTCGAATTAGATTCGGAGTTTGAAATAGGAAATATTTTTGCTTTCAAAGTATGTATGATATTAAAAATAGAAATGAGTTTGGATACGAGTGATTTAAATAAGCCCGTGTAGTTAATAATTAACATACGCCACCTAAAAGCACAGCATGGTAAATTCATACAAAAGCTTACTGTTTTACTGCGTATGACTGTGTAACCTTACCTTCTGTTCGTTTTAAATATATTGACTCACTTTGACAAGTGAATTAAATTAAAAATGGAATTTTTTTCTTTCAAACGCTGTGCACATAGGATCTGGAAGATGTGTCAACAATAAAATAATGGCAGTTTTCAGATTTTATAGTGAACCTTCTTAAAATTTTAGTTTTACCAAAAATTTAATTTAAATCCATTTATTTGCATTAATATTGGTTTCGTGTACAAATATAATTTTAATATTATTATTTCTTTACGTTGTTTTTCGACAGGGTTTAGCACTATTGTCTATCGAGCGTATTTTATACAATATTTAGTGCATTTTAAAATAAATTAATACAAAAAATCTTGGAAAAATGAACGGTTTCATTAAATTTCAAATAATTAAATTTCCAACTCTGTGAGAAGAAGTAATATAAGAATTTTTGGTCTGAAAAAATGTTGATCCCTTTTATTTCGCTCTAACTGAAACAAAGATTTTATTTTTTAAATTGACCATTACTTAACGAAATTTAAATTGTAAAGTCTATATAAATAGCTCTTAACTTCAGGACTTAATACCGAGTTAAAGATATGTACTCGTTTCTGTTAATCTGTTGCAAACACATGAACATGCGTAATAATACAAGTATTTCAATTTTTATTTTGCACAGTTGTTGTGCAAAAAAATAATAGATTGACGTATATCATTAGGAACATTTTTTCTTCTATAATTTTTTTTCACATCATATCGACGTTCCAAATCAACAATGACAATGAAAATTTTACAGGAGAGCAAGAAAACATATAGCAGCTAAAAAGAAAACGAGAAATGGTCTGATAGGTCACAGACCTTCAATCTCTATGAAACCACTTTTCCAAAAAAAACTTATGTATAATTTTGAACACTTTCTTAAATAGATATTGTCAAAATTTCAATGAAATCGAACAAGTATTTTTGTTTTTATTGTGTTGGAAATTGAGTTTTGTTAATAATTTAAAAAGAGCAATCGCATCGATGATGTCGCTTTAGTGCAAGATTTGACGCTGTTAAAATTTTGTAATCAGAGATCAAGATCTGTCAAAACCGTACAGACAACTATAGGCATGGAGGCCAGAGATTCAATAGACCACTCTCTTAACTGATATTTTGACCTTGAGGAAACTACTTCCTGTGGGGGTCCTGAATGGAGCTACGGTTACGTCCTTGGTCCCATGTGTTTTTGCATTCAAGACGATGTTGTTTTGGAACGTCGATATATACTCACATTTTTGGATGAGTCAAAAAGTATTTTTGACGTGTGTATGATTTATTCTACGTTTGTGTAATCCGTTCTGGGAATAGAAAAGCAATATCTGACATCATCAAAACCCCGCTGTTAAGAAGGTTTAACATTTTGTGAATTTTATCTTTGCAATGAATTAAATCGCTGATAAACTTGGATACAAAAAATATTTTTCAGTTCATTTCATCAGTCCTTCAAAGCTAAGTGAAATGTCTATTTTACGAATTTTTAATTGTGGTGATAATTATTCTGACAAACTATTGAATAAAATTTACAATAATGTCGGAATGTTTGATTTTGTTTTACATGGGGGTGGTAAAAGGTAAGGAAAACAAGTTAATTTCGCCGATAAAAGTAGGTAATGATTCTGTTTTAGTGTGAAGGCGCATAAACTGATTTTATCAGCAAGCAGTGAATACTTTAGGAAAATATTTGCGGAGGACTCTAAACGCACAGATCTTCAGTTTCGCAACATTGATGGAGATGCTTTAAAGGCTTGCATAGACTTTTGTTATACTGGGCTTATCGTTTACACTACGGAGAATATTTTCCATCTTATTAATTTATCTTATTCTTTGCAATTCAAAGAAATTGTAAAGGAGGGATGGATTGTATTATCGGAAAAAATTGATCATGAAAATGTTTTAGACATTATTCAATTTTCTGAAAAAAGGTCAAATCAGAATGTGGTTAAAATTTGTCTTGTATTTCTAATGAAAAATATTCGCGAGATAGCGAAATTATCAGACTTCCAAAAATTAAAGAAGATTCAAATACTCAAGTACATGAAACAAGCTAAGCACTTATCTCTTGGAACTGATGTGGAAATAATGAATGTCTTTAAGATCTGGATTAATGCGAAATCGAAAGAAAGGGAATTATATTTTCACGATTTTTTGGCATGGTTCGATTTAAATAACGTGTCCATGGAGGTAAAGTTAAAATATTATTGGTCCACCAAATAGGAAAGCATTGTAAATTAATGTGAAGTAGTTCTTCATCTAAAGTTCGTGTTTTTATATTCTAGCAAATTTCCTAATTGGTAGACCATTTTTTTAAAAAACAATTTGCAATAAAAACTAATAATTCCTCCTTTCAGTTTTTGTGGAATCATGTTAGACCATTTTGCAACGACGAAAAGAGTTTAAAATTATTTGAAGACGCCATGAACTCACGACTTTCTGAGGAAAATGCCAACATTATAGAAAGTAAAAACGACATCCCTAACAATCCAAAAAAAGAACAAAAACTCGAGGTGTTTAAACCAAAATTCGCTCAAGGGACAAATCTTTGGTTTCGAGTGTCATTGCAACGTAAAGAATTCTTGTTCTCTTATTGCCCTAATGAGGATACTTTTTCAAAGATTACATCTTTGACAGATGAATATGGTCATCATATTTTAAGATGGAAAAATTACTTATTAAATTTGGATGTAAATGGCAAAATAGTAAGTGTGATTTCATATCTCTCTATAATTCAAAGTTATCACGAGTTCCCTACAAAATCTATTGATATATCGAACTACAATCAATAGAAGTTGTTGCAGCATTTCAAGCAACTTTTCTTTTAAAAAAACTATTGAGCAGGGGCCATGAAACCACGTAATAATAATTCAAACTCTCGATAATTCGTAATATTTTTAGACATACTTCAGTTTCGAATTATCGAGAGCCTATTGTAATAACTATGTGTAATGTAAATGTGATTCTCTCCTAGATGAATTAACTATAATGAACATGTACAATTTTAATTTCAGAGTATGATCGACCTTAAAAAGGAAAAAGAGACTCAATTTTCGAGAGAGCACCATTTTATTTATTGTTGTATTGTAAATGAGAAATTATGTGCTCTCACAAATAAGGGCGAAATTTTTCAAAATAATTTTAATAGTTGTTTATGGAGGAGGTTCGGAGAAATTGAAAAGAATGGCTTTATAGGACATGGATTTTCGATAACTGTCCTTGGTAATAAGTTGTATGTTATTGATTGTTGGGATTTGGAATTACCAATGAAATCATTCGATTTTAAAACCGGGAACTGGAAATTGCTGGCAAGTCCACCAGAACCACGATGCGCCTTGATACTCGCTTCTTGCAAAGGCAATTTGTATGCGTTTGGTGGCAAAAGTTTTGTAAGGGGCGTTGCCGAAATATCAAAGGCCGTAGAGAAATACGATTCATCCAAAAATCAATGGACAACAGTAATTACACATAATTTAAAAATGATTCTTTATTAATAGAGTTGTATCTATTTTCAGTTACCTGAATGGTCTTATTCAAAACTCCCCTTGTTTGCTACAGTTGAGCAGGATAACATATTTCTAATAACGGAGGGTGATGACATCGTAACTTACAATACTACGAATAATAAAATTGTAAAGCTTACCAATTTAAAAAAGAGACTTGATTGTGATTCTTTTGATATTATACATTCTTAAAAATTTAATAAAAATTGTTACAATAATTACCAATCATTCATATTGCACTTATACCTTTGGCCAGGAGATCCTTTTGGACAGTTTTAAAGTAGTATTTTTTGTTGTTTTATTTTTACATTTACGCCAAGAAGAAAACTGAAACAATTGCAAAATCGTCATACTTCTTTTAATTGATCTTTAACGATTTTTGAAGCAATTTCTAAATGGTATGTAATCGATTTTAATTAAAATTTTTTTTCAATTATTTGACTTCTGAAAAGTAAACACATACAAATAATCAGATGGTAGTAAAACAGTCATCTTTGGGGCAGTTGTGGTTCAGATGGTAAAATAATTAGTTATTTCGATTCCTGTTCAAGCAGTAATTTTCATATGAAAAAATTCATTTCTGATTCCCATTTGTAAGACTGAGTGAAAAGGAAAGAGATATTGACGTCTCATATGTCATTCTTTGTGTGTAACAGTCAAGTGTGTTTATAAAACTCCAATCGGAAATTAAGTGCTTAGAATTTAATATATTCTATGTATTTTGGACTCCAACACATTAATAGCATTCTTTAAATAATCGTTGTGGAAGTAATATCCCCGGACGACTCAATTATTAAACATTTATAATCCGGAATTCTAATTGATTTACAAGCAGTTTATAGATGTCATTTTGTTGTAAAAAAAGCGTACAAATTGTCAATTCTGTGAATAAAACTTTTTGGTGTAAACTGCCCGTAAGATTGATCTTAAATTAGATTTTAAATTTTCTAATTAAAAACACATTTAAAAAAGAATGGATGAAGAAATGGGGTTTTGATTTGTATGAATTTTGGCCTTTGCCCTTCTATCGGGTTTAACACAATAAATTGTTTTACTTTTAATTCAGGGATATAGGTGAACCCGGTCAAAAATGAAGTTGAATTCGTTTTACACTGCAATCGCCAGAATTTAAAAAGTTTTCGAATCCTGTTATAATCTGAAGATTAATAAAGATTAATAAACAGTAAATAAATTAAAAGTTTTTGAACAAATCTCGTGTAAATTATTATAATTAAATTTTTTAAATTATTATTGTTTTTTTTCCAATGACTTTTAGTACGTTTGTAAAATACATGAAATCCTATTATATTTAATCCAATATTTATCATTTTTTTAAATTAAAGTTTTATTTAAATAAAAAAATTACTTAATATATCAAGGATTTAACAATATTGTTTTCTAGAATTATCTTAAATCAATCTACGAGTAAATCCATTGTTTTATAAACAGTAATAGTGATACTAACTATTATTGACTGGACTCCTTGCGTTTTACTTGTAGTTATTTAGTACCGCTCTTTTTCAGTGATTCCTTTTAATCTACCCTTTTTATTAAACGTTATAAAACTAATACTCCCAAAAACTATGTACGAACGGATTTTTCCAATTTATTGATTGAATTTAAAGAAATGGCTGCATTTAAAAACTTGCAACAGTGTGTATAGTACACACTGTATATTTATTCATTGAAGACTGAAACAGTGTTTCTTATAGTAACCTTTTTTTTTATAAAAACATCAATGCAACATCATTTTCTGGATAGATAAGGAATTACTTATCTTAAAAGAAAAGAATCCAAATAATTGATAAAGACATAATAATATATATAGTTGATTGCATCAATTACCTTGGCTCCATGATTTCAAATAACGACGATACTTCGGCTGAAATAAGTATAATAAAAGAATAATGCTAGCGGATAGAGCACTGTTTAAAAACGCAAAGGCCATGATCCTTTCGTGAACCTCAAAAGAGCTTATACAATAGAAGTTTATAAGAAGCGTGCTCCGGCATCCATAGTAAATAGGGTTTTATCAGCTGTGCCCACATTGACAAGAAAAAAGGGCGCCCACGACTTAGATAGGGGGACAACTTAGACCAGGATGCGACTGAGCTGTGAGTCCATGATTGGAAGGCCGCTGCTGTAAACCGGGACTATTGGAGGAAACCTTTTCGAGGAGGCTAAGACATGATTTGGGTTGTAGCGCCACGAACATCATGATAGTTTCATTAAATCCAAATAAAAAGCATTTAAAAAATTAGGGTTTAATGCAAAATTTTATTTTAAACATTTTAAATTTAAGAATGTGCAAAATCAAAAGAATCGCAATCAAGTCTCTTTTTAAAATTAATTATCTTTTCAATTTTGTTGTTTGTTGTATTGTAAGTTACGATGTCATCACCCTCCGTTATTAAAAATATGTTGTCCTGTTCAACTGAGGCAAATAAGGGAAGTTTTGGATAAGACCATTCAGGTAACTAGAAATTTAAAAAAAATAATCATAAATTGAACTATGTTTAAATTATGTGCAATTACTGTTGTCCATTGATTATTAGCTGGATCGTATTTTTCTACTGTCTTTGATATTTCGATATGATTCCTGTCAAAACTTTTACCACCAAAGGCATACAGATTTCCTTTGCAGGAAGCAAGTATCAAGGAGCATCGTAGTTCTGGTGGACTGGCCAATGATTTCCATTTTCCGGTCTCAAAATCGAATGATCTCATTGGTAATTTAAACCAACCACCGACAACATACAATTGATTATCGAGGACGGTTAAAGAAAATCCATGTCATGTAAAGCGTTTCTTTTGGTTTTTTCCAAACTTTCTCCATTTACGATTATTGATAATATTATTTTTGAAAATTTCTCCTTGATTTGTGAGAGCACATAATTCCTCTTTTACAATACAACAATAAATAAAGTGATGCTTGCTTGAAAGTTCAATCTCAGTTCCCTTTATAAGGTCGATCATACTCTGGAAAAAAATTGTGAATTATAATTATTTCTAAAACTTTAATTGTTTAATCCAATCTTTATGGGCCTATTACAATAAATAATTGAATTAGGATAATTCAAAATGTTCATCATTCGATTGTAAACATTGGAACAGTTAAGTCGCACAGAAATAGCTCCATTATCTAGTTTTTACATAATTGAAGTGCACAGTGGAATATGTTTACAAAGAATAATATCCCCGGCCTCAACTGTCGAACAACTAGTGTCGTCAACAGTATTTGTTCGAATCTGACTGGTTTTCGAAGATTGGATGGAGTGCACAGACTCGAATAGATAAATCGGATCTTTCTATCTAGTAATTTGATGCCATTCCATGAATGTATACAGATGAAAGTTGTAAAAGGGATGGTCTTCTTCGTAGTATGTGTGTTTTGTTTCGGTGGCCAAAATCTTTCAAATAATAAGCTCTACATAGAATCATTTGTTCATGATGCTAACCACATTATAATGATTCGTTGTCATGATATGCAATTGTCAATTGTGAAAGATTGGCAAATGAATAGATAAGACATTATATAACTTTGATTACGTAAAAACCACTTGGTTGTTGTGTAGTCGAAACAAAATATATCAAATCAAGTAAAAACTGTTCATAAAAATAATTAAATAAAAACAGTCATACTTACTATTTTGTCACGAATATCCAAATTGAAAATGTAATTTTCCCATCTTAAAATTTGATAGCCATATTCGCCGGATAAAGATGCAATCTTTGCAAATGTATCCTTAGTAGGAGAATAAGAAAACAAGAATTCTTTGTCTTGAAATGACACTCGAAACGACAGAGTTGTGCCATGAGTAAATTTCTGTTCTTCTTCTTCTTCTTCTCCTTCTTCCTCTTCTTCTTCTTCCTCTTCTGATATTTCTAATTGACTTCTTAGAAAACTAGCCCATTCACCACAACCTCGAGAATTTATGGTGTCTTCAAATAAGTCCAAACTCTTTCCGTCTTTGCAAAACGGTCTAACATGGTACCACAAAAACTAAAATGAAAATCAATTATTTGTTCTGAAAAATTACTTGGACTACCAATTAGGAAATGCATGAAAATAAATAAATGTGAGTTTTTCTTTAACAAAATGTTGATTATAATTATTAATGGTTAGTTTTTAATGCTTTCCTATTTGGTTGATCAATAATATCTTTGTTTTACCTCCATGGACGCGTTCTTCAAATCGAAACATGCCAAAAAATCTAAAAAATGGATTTGTCGTACTTTCGGCTTCGCATTAATCCAACTCTTGAAGACATTTAATATTTCCACATCAGTTCCAAGACTATAGTTCTTAGCCTGTTGCATGTACTTGAGTATTCGTTCTTTTGTCAGCTTTTGGAAATCTGATAAATTTGAGAGCTCATCAATATTTTTTAATATATATTTTAGACCTCTTCTAACTAAATTCTGATTAGATTCTACTAGAGCAAATAGAATTACTTCCAAAACATTTTCATGATCAATTATCTCTGATAAAACGTTCCATCCCTCCTTATTGATCTTTTCAAATTGAAAATCCTTTGATATTTCAATTATACGTAAAATATTGTCTGTTGTAAAATCAATTCGTCCAGTATAACAAAAATCGATACACTTCTTTAAAGCATCTCCATCAAAGTGTGAAACATTCAGCTCTGTTATTGAAGGGTCTTTAGCAAACATGTTTTTAAAGTATTTGCTGCTTCCTGCTAAAATCAACTTATGNTATACGTAAAATATTGTCTGTTGTAAAATCAATTCGTCCAGTATAACAAAAATCGATACACTTCTTTAAAGCATCTCCATCAAAGTGTGAAACATTCAGCTCTGTTATTGAAGGGTCTTTAGCAAACATGATTTTAAAGTATTTGCTGCTTCCTGGTAAAATCAACTTATGTGCCTGAACACTAAAAAAAGACCAATGACACACTTTTACCAGCAAATTTAATTTATTTCACTTACTCTAAAGAGTCTGCTTTTAAAACAATGTCAAACATTCTGGCATTGTTGTATATTTCTTTCAATAATTTGGTTGAATAATTATGATCACCGATATATCTTCGTAAAATAGACATTTCACTTTAAATATAAACAATTTTCCAATATCAACTGAGCAAATATTTATTTACACAAAATTTTGCAGTTTATCAGATAAATCGATAAATCCATTGATAAAATTAGCAAAGATAAGCTACTGAAGATCGAGTTTTTTTTCACATTCCTGGTAAAAGCGATCAAAATTAATTAGAGAACGGAAATTTATTTGTTGATATTTCGGATTAAATGGAAAATTTTAATATGAAATCTTTTTTATTCGATACTTGAGTTTAAATTCAGTACTAGATATTTTAAAAAAACGTAATCAATCCAAGAAAGGGGAGCAGGCTGTGCGTTTGAGTTGACAGTTTAGTTTTTATCAAACGGAATTTAAATTAATTGTTGAGATTGTAAAATTTGATAAATATTAGGGAACTTTATGCCCGAAGATGGATAAAAGTGAACGGTATCGTTTGGTATAATAGGGATACTGTTTGGTTTCGCCTTTTTGCTCGAAAATTGAAAAAAAGAATTTTCTTCTAAGAACATAAATTTCAAAGGATACCTGGAGATAATTATGTGGGTTAAAGGATGGATAATTCTTTGCGAAGATTGGAGAGTGTATCACGGATCAATTCAGGATCTCATTTCATTTGTTGAAGCCCACTTAAATTGGGATGGTGGTGACCGACGGACCTGGAGTGTGGATTGTGTGGAACTGGAAATTCGTATTTTTAGCGCAGAAGTGAATTCCTCA